>JAIPRL010000355.1:0-15024 GCA_025469235.1 Pemphigus obesinymphae
AACTCGGTTACGTAACTTTGATACATGTAACTCATTACTGCCTCCTGTATATATATATATATATATATATAATAATAATAATAATAATAATAATATTATTAATTGCTTTGTAGTTGAAAAAATCCATTTAATTATCTGACATACCTATACATTTTATATTTTAAGTTAATAGATAAAAAAAAAAACAAAAAGTTTGGTTTACTGGGCTCACTTATTTATATTTATTGATGATAAAATATGATATAATAACTTACAATAATCTATAATATACTATTACTCAAAGCTCAGTCCATGTACAAAATGTACCTGGCCCTACTTCGCACCCCTAGGAAAAAAATTCTAGCGCCGTCCCTGAGTATATTAGGGACGGACCCACTAAGGTGTTCTAAAATTAAATCTAAATAATAAAAATAAAAATAAATAATCACCGTAAAATCAATAGCTTCCTCGCTAAGTCCCGAATCTAAAATTATAATAGGTAACCTCTGTACTAACAATAATAAAAAAATAATTGAGAGACGGTCCAAGTAGATTAGGTATAGATTTTAATTAAATATCTGAATGATAGGTAATGATTAAAAATGATACTGTCGATCAAGATGACGGGAAACCAGAGCTTCCAGTATAATATTACCTATGTAGCAATATATATTATTATATTATTATTTAGGTGCCTATATTAAAACTCGTGTCGTAAACATTCACACTATAGATATCGAACTCCCATTTATAGTACATTTATAGTTACCCAATGAGTAATTTCTGTTGTTCTTTTCGGGAATGAAGTTAGTAAATATTATATTTTGAATATGTGTTGAAATATCAGGCATAACATCATCCATAGCACAAAACCAATACGAATATATATATATATATATATATATGTCACAAGGGTAAAATGTTGTTCTACGGGAATCAGTATATCGCCAAAATGATTAGTCATTAACATCATCCTCACTAAATATGATAATTAATTGTGCGAAATAATTTGGTGTAATCAGGATATTACCTATTAGGTACATTAATTATTAAATAGGTACCCAGGTACTGCCTAGGTAGTAGGTACCAAGCTACTGTAAAAAATCTATAATAAATACAAAGTATAACTGCAGTCAGTGCCGGATCTAGGGGGGGGGCGAACCGGGGCACTTGCCCCGGGCGCCATTATGATGGGGCGCAAAATGTAAAAGTATTTAAACTTTTCGTTCCGCTTTTGAAAGTGGAGTCCCATTGATCACTATTAATTTTTAATAGAAATTTTGGAATTTTGGTAGAACTTGACGAATGACCCTTTTTTTTTTTTCTTTTTTTTTTTTTGCTTACCTATTCAAATTTAAAAAGGGGCGCTACAATTATTTTTGCCCCGGGCAACAAATTTTCTAGATCCGGCGACACTGACTGCACAGTCATAACTGTCTAATTCGGTTAATTTAAAAAAATCAACAGAGGTGCAAATAAGACTACCTAACATAATAATTTATAATGGACTATGTCCATCGCAAAAATACCCAAAGACCTTTCCGCACGTTAGACAATTTATCTAATTTTCGTAATATTTCACGAATTTTGTTATAATTGTTAACTTAAAAATATATTAGATTTGAGTAGGTACATACCTCCGATTTCTCTGGCTATACTTAGGTACGCCTATGCAAATCAAGATGCCTATTTGACTCACGTAATTACCTGGGCCTTGACAATTCTTGAGGATTAAAAATTACGCACACTTTATTTGCAAAAAAAAAAGAAAACAAACTTAAATTAAAAAAAGAATACAACAAGAAATATGAATAAAATTTTATACTAGTAAAAATACACATAGACATAGGTACTTCCTAAACTTTGTGCAAAAAAATACCAGGTAATACCATAGATTATTGTATAAATAATTCATAATTTCTAATCTCTCTTTATATAAAACTAATAATATAATAATCCAATCAAATTGATTCCCCTTCTCTACTTTCAGTTATAAACTTCCGTATCCCTTCACATCACACTCGATCTTGTGCTCCCTTTCAGATTCCTCACTTAACCTCCAATTTTCTTTTAAATGCCCCATGGTACGCCTTCCTCGCTCTGCAAATATCGATCCTGATTTCTCACTATTTTATTAATTATTGTACATTAGTCATTTCTATTTATATAATATTTTTAATTTATTTCCTCCTTTTATTGTCTGCATTATATACCGTATCATTTCAATTTTTATCGTTATCAAATATTGTTAAATTGGACCTTGTCCGTCGTGATAATAAAATAAAACGCTAAGGATTTTTCTTTCTCCCAAGACGCCGCCCGAAATATTCCGTTTTTATTCCCCGGCCGGTTTTCCGGCCCGTTCGTCTATTATATAAATGCCAACTCCGAATATACGGGTTTTCGTGGAAGAGAAAACTTTACACTTTTTTATTTAATTCCGTTGACCGTTTTCCGTACCGGCGGCCGCGCGAGTATTTTCTTTTCCGTTTTTAACGCCGTCATGCTTTAGATTTACGATTTTTCCGTTTTCCGTTCTTCCGTATTTTGACTTTTCCGAAGACGCGAAGTTTAGGTACACCCCCCATCGTATAAGCTCAGTGTTCATTCAATAGACCGCATGGAAGAAAACCGTTCCGCCGTCCGTTTCTTATCGTTTCAGCGTTTTTCGCGCCCTCGTCTTATCACCCCGAAATCGAAATTTGCGACCTTTTACCGACGTTTTTTAATACCATGTAGTTCAGAATCGGATTTCCCGGACGTTTTAACTCCCGACTGAATATTTCTTTGTCTACGATTCGTCTCTGTACGACCGAGACGTTCGTTCCCAATATGTGTAGTTAGGTCACAGATTAAATGAAACCAGATTGTGCACTCAATGCTTATCGAAAAACAATCGAATTCGATAGTTACTATCGAGCCTCCCCAATTTAGTGTTACCACATGTCAGAATCTAAAAGTCTTTAATGATTTTCTAATGATTTCAATCCTAATATTATTTATTATCATTTATAAACAGTAAATAACGTTCAAGGTTTATAGATTAAATCGGTCAGTGTAGCAAACATATTGTAAATGAAGCGTACAATAAATATGTATTCGTTGTAACTGGATACGCCACTTAGCGGGCACCCAATCACAGTATCTTGTTCACGATTCTATTATTCTAAGCCCGAGTGCACAATCTGGTTTCGTTTAATCTGTGGTTAGGTATCTATGTTATGAGTCGAAACACGGTACCGTCTGTTATCTGAGTAGTTTAAATACGAAAAATGTCGATCATATTCATATCATCCGAGTAAATAGCTTGGTGGTGTAGAGCGTCGATTGTTTAACGAACTTTCGAGTTTCATTATGCAGATTTGATTTTTTTCGCCTTTTTTTCTCGATCACGGCGCCAACGAGTGTTTATTGTTAATCTGATATGCGCGATATGCAAACAAAATGCTTATCGTTGCAACTTTTATTATAGAGTATTTATCATTTATATTTATTATATTTGTCAACCTACGACAGAAACACTTTAGGAGTGAAAGACTATCTTCTAGAAAGCGAACGCCAAATTCCGGCGCAGGCGAAATATTTTTAAAATGAATTAATTAACATTATTATTTCTCAAAAACTTCGGTGACAGATTATTCCGGATCCTAATGAAATACATAATATGAGGTGTACGAATTAGGGTCAAAATCGCTTAGTTTACAGACAAAGGACTGTTAGTAATGGGGAGGGGGGCTGCAGGATTCGTGCATTATTTTGGTATAAATAAATAATACATATTAAAAATATTTAATTTGAATTTGTAACTTTTCAAAAGGTTTAGCCTTAAATGCACTTGACTTTGATATTTTTAGAATATTTTGCATCACGTGAAAAAAATGTTATCATTAAGCATCGATAAAAATAAGTGACCAAAATAATTTAATTTTTAAAATTTTTTTTTGTATTCATACATTTTTTCTAATTTTGTAATCGTACCTAATATAAAAAAAAAAAACTACAGTAAACGGTGATTTTATTTTTGGATTTTTTTAAGATATTTATTTAAAAATTAAAAATATTTTAAGTTTAATATTTTAACCTATCAAAAAGGTTAACAGTCTTTGACAGAAATACTACATAAAAACAAACTATAGGATAGGTCATGAGGTTGTAAAATATACCTAATATTAATATATTGATTATGCTTTTAAGTTTTAATTGATACATTTTCTTTAAATTTTAAAACTGTTTATTCTTTAGTTTGGTAATTTTTTTTACTACAAAACTCCAATCTCATTTATAAAATCATTTTAAATCGTAAATACATGAAGTGGAAGCTGAAATATAAGTTTAAAACATAATAATTTTATAAATGTATTAAAAAATACAAAAAAAAAAAAAACACATACTCTGTGATCATTTTATAGTGTTTAAAACCAACATTTTCGTATATTTATGAGGAAATAACCATTATTTTAACCCATATTATTCATTATTTTTCGATGGCTTTTTTCTGATGCGTTTTTAAAAAACCAACAAATTACCTCTTTAAAGTACTTACCACATTTTATGCCAAAAAAATGGGTACGCATTAAAAAATTAGATCATGCCGTCAAGTCTTCTGGGCGATAAATTGCTCAAAGAAAAATATAAGACCAATTAACGTCATAGTAAAACGAGAAAATATTTTGCACCGCTCAGAATCTATAAATTTGTAGTTATTATCATAACAAAATAAACAGGTATGCTGGCAACTTTGTGATACGCAAGTACCGCCATATTGCTTTTCTCCAAATATTATCAATGTTCTTTTTTCGGTAGACCGGTGCATGATTTAAGATAGTATGTGTGATAATTACATTGTTTTCGTTATTTGTTTAGTATTATTATGTCAATTTTCTTCAATAATCTTTTATTTATGTAATTAAGGATAAGTATAAAGTTTAATTCTTAAATCTATATTTTTACAGTAGGTACATTAATTATTATTTTTAATTACCTAACTATAACATAATTATATAGTCAAATTAATATCATAATTCTTATTATAACGTACCGGATTCAAAAAATTCACGGTTTGTATGATTGAACCTTTTTTAATTTGTTCGAGCATTTCTCACGCAACTTTACATCTTTAGGAAATTTATGTAAATGTATTTTGGATTATTTACAATACCTTTACGTCTATTCCCGCTTAAACAACCACTAAATACACAGAGTGGCATATTTATTCGAATTAAAGATTAATTAACAAATTACAAAATATGCTTAAAAGTAAATTTGTTTTCAAACAAACAAAAAAGGCGGCAATAAAATAAGATAACGAAAATCATGATAATCGTAGATACTGAGATGATGATAAGCGGAGAAAAGCGTCCACCATTATTGCGCGATTTGAACCAAAACATCTAAGTTGCCGTCATACCCGTTTATTTTGTCATGGTTATTATATTCATTTTAGGGCATTATTATTAATTTTTCAAGTCATCAAACTCTATTTCCAATTATTGTTGTTTAAAAAAAAGTTTTAACTACAAAAATGAAGTTTTGGTATTTAAATTTTAATTTGTTGGTTCTTTTTCAGTACCTACCCCTGAACCGTAAATACTCCACTATATATTATACACCTATATAGGATAATCGATCATCTTCTATATACGTACAACAATAATGAAAACCGGTTTTTCCTCTTCCGCGTTTTCTCGGAAATCGTCCGTCTCATTTTTTACACTAATCGTACCGCGCATTGCCATCTAGTGGTGTTTTCCAGCGTGAGACGGCGCGAGCCGGTACGCTATACACAGAAACGACGGTGACCGATTCTCCCTTGTGAAGGTTTCCGCGTGGATGTCAGATATATATACGAGCGAACGTCTCGTGGTCGTCCGTGAGGTCTGGCGCGCGGAGTGACACCAACGTCGCCACATGGCGAACGGTCGGGAAGGTGGTCCGACTTTGGTGGGACGACCAGAACGACCGAAATCTAGTGATAATAATAATAATAAATAATAATAATAATAAGATGGTTGCAAAATGTGGGAGAAGGGGAAGAGGGGTGGTCAATAATTGGTTGATGAAATACGGAGAGTGCTGCCTGCTTGCTGCCCTTCTTTGACGCCCGAAGTACACTTCTCGGCCGCGTTTCATCAAAGACCCCCCCACATTCCTCTCTCTCCCACTGGCGACCATCGACGGCTCATCCGGGTCGGAGTGATCCCTGTGGTGCGTGTGGCCGACGCCGGAGAATCCCTGTGGTGGGGTTAATTCCGCCAGGAGTTCTTCGTACTCCGCGCCCAACGGACGTGTGTGTTCTCTACCGAGTAAAAGCGTGTAGAGTGTTCCGTGTGTCCACCCATCGTGTCCTCCGCAATTCGTCGTGACGAATTTGACCTCCACAAAAAATTTTTGCTAAATTTCTACAGTTTATAAATTCAAACTTATACTTTTATATACGAGAGCTTTATTTTTTTCGGAAAAAAACTACGATTCAATCATCATGGCGGTACCCGTCACACGACGGCCCTTTTAAATCACGAAAATTTCCTATTGCCTCCCCTCCCCCCGATAATGTAACCCATGATGCGACTTCCGACCGACTACCGTTGTTCCGTCGAGATTATAGTTCCGGCTATTATCAGTGGTGTATTGGATGGGAGGGGGGTGGGGGGCAAGATTAGGAAAACATACTTAATATCTCTATCAGTGGCGTACGCAGGATTTTTCAATGGGGAGGGCTTGAAAATAAATAAGTAATCAGTAGACACAAGATTGAAGGCATGAAAGAATAAAGTAGTAATAAGTGTTATAATAAAATAGGTACCTGTTAAAAATATATATTATAATGGTATATATAATATAATATATATATAGCGTCGTGTTTATTGAGAGGGAGTACAGGGGTACTGAAAATTCAATGTAAATATCATTATATTAATGATTGGTTTTCAATACATTTGACCCGCCCACCCACCAGAAAAAAAGTTGAAAATACTTCACTGTGTACATATAATATATAACATTTGATAATGTGAAAGCCCCTTAGCCCTCCCTCTGCGAACGCCACTGATCTCTATAACATTACATTGAGTATTGACCAGCATTTATTTATTGTTTAGTTCCTGTCCCAAGTATTTCGCAACATTGAAATTTGTATTTTCCAGTTAATTTTCATCCTAAATGCACCAACTCCTCTATAATATCGCACTTATCGCATTGTATAGCCTAAAATAATTTCCAAACGTATAATATAGGTACCTATATTTTCACCATCTCCTAAAATCCGCTTTAAAAAATGTATTTATAACTGAAAAACCGTTAACAAATGCTAGGATATATCTGACATTTTTTTTTTTTTTTTTTTTCCGAAAATATGAATATTTCTGCACGACTTGTTTTATGATAAAATTAAATAAAAAAAGTAATCAAATAACATAAAAAAATATTACTCTTGGGTTAGGTTTGGGTAAAACTATATACATTTTTTTAAAATATATTTCTAGAAAAATACATCATTTTAATTAGAATATTACATAGAAAATGAAAACACTTTGTAAATTGTTCTAAAACTTAAAAAACCCAAGAAATGCCCCCCCCCCCCAATAGTTTTTTGTATTAGAATAATATGTGCCTGAAACATATCTGAATTTATGGGACATACAAATGTTTTAACACAATAGTCTAAAAAGAAAATATTAAACACTAACATATTATATAGATTATTATCTATGGAATTACATTCCAATTTCCATTACAAACATCATTAGTATTTCCATTACAATGCAATGGTATTTTACATTAAATAAAACTACACAGATAAATGAAACGTGTAATTTAACTAAAATCGATTTGATAAACTGAGTTTTAATAAAAATGTTATAAATAACTTATATACCCAATTAACTTGTATACAATTTTTTAATTGCTACATTATAAACTCTTATAGAATTATTGATTATTTAAAAAAAAAAGTAATCAATTAATCTATTATTAATGAACAAACTAAAAGAAAATAATAATAATTCATATTGATTCTAAATATATTATAGTATAAAATATTTCACTTTTTTAAAATAATATGTAACAACCAATGATTACGTAACACGGATTAAATTCCTTATAATACAATTTTATATTTATATTATTTATGAAAACAATGAAAATAAAAATGTGGCAAGAATAGACAATTAATAGTATTAAAGGAAATGCAAATATATGATTAATGCAGATATTATTAAAAACTTTTTTAATATATTATCATTTTTGAACTACGTATGGATCATTAACAATTATCACAATTATAAATAATTAAATAATGTAACAAAATAAAAACACTGTATACAATTAATTTAAAACTGAATCCTTCTAAACACACATAAATTTCAAATTAATAACAATAATAATGAAAATAATTGAATTGAAAGTATAAATCACATTTTGATCCCAAAAACAGAAGAATTCCACCAAATACGAGGTACATTTAATTGATTTCATTCAACATCTCTGTAAGAATTTTCTCGAGTTTACGAGAATCAGCTGCAAAATTTCTTATGCCTTCTGACAATTTATCATTGGCCATTTTGTCTTCGTTCATTTCCCAGCGGAATTTGGCTTCGCTGATCTCAATTTTTTTCAAATCAGATTCTTTTCCTAGAATTAAAGAAATAAAGTTTATTATATTTTAATAAATAATGACAAAAGTAAAATGTTGTATTCATATTATATGTAATTTACCACCAGATAAATTGAGAAATGTCATAATATATATTTTTATTTGAATTTATTACTTTATATAATTAGGTATACCTACTATTTACTATTATTAACAAGTAGGTAAATGAAAATGTGTGATGCAGTTGGTGGTCAAAAATGATTATTTTGTAATGATAAAAGTAATGTATTAGCATACATAAATTTAGCATTTAATCTACAGTATTAGCTACAGAAATATACTGATCGCTAAGGACTTATAACACTAAAAAAGCAGTTTAAATGACTATACTATTACATGTATAAGATAAAATACAGTTATGGCAGCAATAAACATGTTAATGATAAAACTAATACAAGGAGCCACAATGCTTATCATTGGTCAACATATTAACTTTATCGTGGTCATTATTTGTTAGAATGTACATCAAAAAGTGTGATTGTATGTATTTTTTTTCGTCATTTATAATAATTGACTTTGTCTATTAATTGAGTATTGACATATATTATATTAAGTATATATACATGTATGGCAAAAATTTTTTAAGTTATTTAACTCTTTACTAATTGTAAAAAAGATATACACTAAAAATATACAACATACATTTATAATAAAACATGAAATAATTACTTTTTAAATAAATCATTTAATAATGATAAGTCAGATTATAAACATTTAGAGAAAATCAGATGGGTAGAAATGCTCTAACTATATTGTACTAACATACCTCTTAACTATCATTAATTCATGGTATAATATATTTATTTATATTACGAATAATTAAAATAAATTATATAGGTACATTTTTATAAAATGATTATTTTTAATGAATCAATTAATGCAGAAACTATTTTAATAATCAATGCCTACATGTTTGTAAATTATTCTATATTAAAATGACATTTTGAATCATGACCTAGTGATTAAATTATTCATTTGTATTAAAATATATATATATATATATATATAATATATACATATTAGAGATGGATCAAACTCAAAATATGTGTTAAACCAAACTTTGAAGTTCAAGAGTGAATTTCCAAATTCAGACCAAACTTTTAGTTTGTTTGTTAAACCCAAACCTAACTTTTAGTTTAATTGTGGTATTCAAAAATAAGGAAAAAGTAAAAAAAAAGCTCATTAACAATGAATCTAAATATACATTTTACAAAAATAAATGTAATACTTCCTTCTAAACATAAATAATAAGCTAAAAAAAGGTCATAATTTTAACCAACTCGAATTCATATATAAAAAATGTTTGTCCAAGTTCAAACTTCTACTCAAGTTTTACTTAAAGTTTACTCTTTAATCAAGTTTGATTCGGCCTTTTACAACTTAAATTTGACTTTCGAACCCGAACCAAACCTTTGCAGTTTAGTTCAACCCACCTCTAATACATATGTATAGTTTACTATCAATTAAAATCATACAATGAAATAAAAATGTATAATAACTATACTAAAAATTATATTTATTTTTAATTTAGGTTTTACTTTCTTAAAAAAAAAATTATAATAAATAGAACAATACTAAATGTATGATTATTATTATTTAATCTATATTCAATTTAATTTGTATAGATACATAAATAAAAATGAATGTTTTTACTACTGTCAACCAAATTTTTTACTCAAAGGATTAGTAAATATTTTAATCACTTATTGGAAATTATATGATAATTAACCTTTTCCACAAAATTATTTTAATAGTCAATTAGCTAAGCCAAATAAATTCAATATTTATATTAGAATTATGTACCTAGTTTTTAAAACATAATTTTTCTAATAACAAAGACTAAGGAATTTAGGAAAAATATCTATAATATACCAAAGTCCTTAAAATATGCAATTATTTTTTTAACTCTGTATAGATACTACAAAATATATTTATAAAATACTCTTCCATGTTTTACTTTATCTAATATGGATATGAAAATTCTATAAATTACATTTACAGTAACCAAAGGTATAGTACAGTAGTTCTCAAACCTTTTATAGTTGATGCTTCCTTTTTACTAACAGTCATGTTTAACCCAAAAAATAGTATATTTCATCATAACAAGTCATAATTCATAACAATACACATTACACAAATTTTAGATATGTAATTAAATGTGTTTAGTTTAAAATTTTTAATTAAAAATAAATGATAAGTTTTCAGATAATTTGATTTTCATTTAATACAATTTTGTAATTTCCTCACTATATTCCTCCCTGGGGGGAATTCCCCTACCACTGGTTAAGAATCACTGATATAGTAGAACACATGTACTACATTTGAAAATGTATAGTTTAGGGCACACAAGAATAACATACAATTCAAATTAATTTTTTACCATTCTTTACTGTTAAATACTCGGTGAGCAGCTCATTAGACAATTCCAATTCCTCAAGTAATTTTGGACTGATTGTTAATAAATCACATCCAGCCAATGCTTTGATTTCACCTAATTTAAACAATGTTAAATGTTTATATTCAATTCAACACATATAATACACATATTTATAATAAAATTTACCAATATTACGGAATGATGCACCCATTACAACTGTTTTATAGTTGAATTTTTTGAAATAATTGTATATATTGGTTACTGATTGGACACCAGGATCATTTAATGGCTCAAAACTTTTCTTATCAGTGTTTGCGACATGCCTAATAAATGACAATATTAAAATTTTTCAATCAAAAATATTCATAATAATTTAAAAATAAAAATGAATTAATCGTTTCTTACCAATCTAAAATACGACCTACGAATGGAGATATTAAAGTGACATCGGATTCAGCACAAGCAATGGCTTGATACAGAGAGAATAACAAAGTTAAATTACAATGTATACCATATTCTTGTTCCAATACTCTAAAAACCATTTTAAATAAAATTTAATATTTAAAACTATAATAATTATTATTACAGATAGTTGGAAAATGAGTAATTATACTGACTTTGCTGCCTGGATACCTTCCCATGTAGAAGCTAATTTAATTAATATACGTTCTTTGGGAATTCCAGCCTTTTCATACATTTTAATGTACTTAATAGCTTTAGCAATACTTGCTTCTTTGTTAAAAGATAATCTAAAATAAATATAAATAATAATAATTTACATTAAAAATAGTATTTTAATTTATAAGTTGAAAATATACCTTGCATCAACTTCCGTAGACACTCGTCCTGGAATTAGTGATAAAATTTCAGTACCAAACAATACAACAAGGTGGTCCATGGCTTCTTCGGTTTGTTCTTCAATAGTCCTATGATCAGTTTATTTATTTATAAAAACTATTCAATAAATTAAAAATGTATAAAAACATTTTTTGTTTTCAATTGCTTATGAATTTGACTTGTACATTCATTATACAAAAACAAGATAATATACTAACTTTCCACTTGCAGCAGCTAATTTCAGAGCTTTAGATATCAAATCTTTATACTGAGGCATTTTTGCTGCAGCTAGGATAAGACTTGGGTTTGTAGTTGCATCAGTAGGCTGGTACTTTTTCATGGCTAAAAAAAAAAAAATTCATTCATTCATTATTACCTAAAAAAATTGGTTAAAAGAAAAAAACCAGTATAAACAAAATACTTATAGAAATTGAAACAAGTACCTGTACAACAAAGTAAGTATCCGTGTAAATAGGTACCTATTATTTTGGTTAGTAATTCAATTTCTGAATTAGGAAATTGAATACCTAATACTATAATCTTACTAATGAACCTTCATTTACATTTTCTACATTTTCTAAATACAGTAGTAAACATTAAATTATATATATATATATATATATATAATTATATAGGTAACCCAAAACTATATTAATTAATAAGTGCATATAACGGAAAAAAATATTTCCGAGATTGTTTTAGTATTTAAAAATGTATGATTTAGACTATACAATTTACTGTTCAAAAAAAAATTAATAGATTAAAATTCAAAGCTATTTTAATTTTGGAAACCATTAGTTTTTGCTCTTGTAACTGTTATATATTACCAATGGTCGTCTATCAATAACATTATAAACATATCAATAATAATATCAATAAAAATATCAATACAATGAGAATAATTATGAATATTATATTGATTTATGATCAAATAAAATTCCAAAGTCTGATGAAAAAATGTACCTAATTATCAACCTTTATGAATCAACGCTTGAAAATTGTTTTTTTTTTTATATATAATTATATCAAATATTTAGGTAGGTAGGTATAATCAATAATATTGTTTTAATTTACTAATTTAATAATAGTTGGTATTTTAGTACATCAAAATTCAAGGTGTGCTTCATTTATAGCATTTTTCAAATAAAATAATATTTTTTTTTAATCATTGTTTATCTTTGTCCAAATATAATACATTAAGTCAAATTTTATTTTTGATTTTCAATACTAATATTAGGTATATGGAATACGTATTCAATAAACGATACAAAGTTCAAGGTCAAATATACTCATAAGATTAAAAAGTATAATTTCCCTAGGTTATTTAATGACAGACTTGAAAATACTCAAGGGCAACTAGAAACGTACTGGCGATTTTAGGTGGATCGAGTCATTTTAAAACTAGTCCTTTTCTTTTATTTGTTGTAGGAATCTATAAATATGATACAATGTCAAGAACATATTATTAATTGTACCACCAGGAGTACCCCCACTAAATGGGCTTACTTTTACTTTTTAAGTATAGGTACCCATACTTCATTTTTTCCAGAGACAATATTATCTATGTACGAAGCATGGCCTAGAGGCTAGTGTCGAAAGTGAAAGGTATACGACAAGCTAGTATTTCAAGAAAATAATGCAGAAAATCTAGATTTTTCCGAGAAAACTTTTTGGAACAACACTCGACGAAATACACTAAATTTCGTTCGGGAATTTTGAAAATCCATGTTCATAATAGCCGTTTCCATGTTCCATAATAGTCGAGTCTTCGATACAAGACGCGTTTAAAATGTCAATACCTACTTGGCGGTACCTATAGAAAGTGAAACGATATACGTAAAAGTACCGAAAGACATTAAGCATCCTATACCTATATAGATGGGTATTTTACGTAGAAAATTAATACGGGTAGGTACGTACTTTCGAAATCTCCCGTGTCGGCCACGACGACGGTGAATTTCTTGAGCTGAGTCAACGCCGACATTTTCGATCTCTTCGGAGACGGTTCTGTCATCTCGCCGACGGTAACACTGTTATTTATAATAATATATGGCGAAAACACCGATGTAAATCAGTGAATAAAATTTGCTGAGATTTCAAAATCTGTCTGCCGAAAGACGGTTTATCAGTCGTGGAGAGGCAACGAGCGGAGTGGTAGCGCGTTCAGCAGCTGGCGCAAGGACGTCAATAACGCTTCTGATTAGAAAAAGGCAAGGAACATATTATACGTCCTACATTAACCTCCGGCGTGAACTCGGCCAGTAGTTGCACTACTGCCAATCGACCGGGCCGTCAACAGGTTGGCTATGGCCGATTGCGGCCCGCAAGGTGATTGCTGGGCGGCCCGGTGAAGGTGAAAAAACGAGTTCCAAATAACTACGGGTAAATAATATATTATTATATTACCTATATTATTAATTTTATATTCATTATTCATAGCATATTTTTGGCCATTTTAGACCCCCCTTCTCCCCCTTGTTAGCATATGTCCAACAACCCCCTTTATTAAAAAAACAAAATTCCGAATTTCATATGAATTGAACATAAAATAATAAACTAAATTGTTATAGGTACAATATTATGTCCTTTTAGATTCTGAGCGAAACGAGGAATATATTGGTCTTACTGACGAGTTTTAGGAATTTTAAAGCCGTCATTATTAAATATAGTGGTTAAATAGATTAATTATTTTTATACGAATTGTCTCCCGGATAAATATATCCTATACATTTTATCGTGACCATAATAATCACGAACCTTTAACCGAAGTAGGTAGGTATGAAAAAGTTCTTAACATGGGACAAATTAACAATAGTTTAAAATAATAAAAAACATAGGTATAGGTACAACTGGTCTGAAATTTTTAGTGCGAAATCCTTTAAAATTATTACGTAGGTAACCGATAGAGGTATATAAATATCTACTTATTTTATAACATAGTTTATGAACCACTAAAATTATTTTACCGGGACAACGGATGGATATTTTTGGGAGGAAACTCCTATATAATTTTGAACTTATACCTATATGATGACCAGTGTTGTGTAAGTTACGTTTTAAAAGTAACTAAGTTACGTTACTAGTTACAAAATCAAAAGGTAACTAAATTACTTTTTCGTTACCGAAATACAAAAATAATAGCGTTACATTACTTTTTCAATTCAAAAGTAACTAGTTACAA
>JAIPRL010000355.1:15124-84162 GCA_025469235.1 Pemphigus obesinymphae
CAAAAATATCTTTATTTTTTTCTGATAATCGTTAGTCGAATATTATAAAATTCAATATCATGCCTACTCCAACTTATTATATAAAATCATAAAATCGTTAAAATATCTACTTTTCGCAGATATGATGTGTCATCGGCAATTTTAGACGAATTTATTAAAATAAATTGTATTTTTTATTTATAAATATGTAACGAGTTATTTTACAAAGTTACTTACAGATAACTAACGTAGTTACTCTTACGTTACTACAAAAATTAAATAACGAATTTACTATAAAGTTACTAGAAAATATAACTACGTTACAGTAACGAGTAACGTCCGTTACGTTACTACCCAACACTGATGGTGACTAGACGTAAGTACTTTTTTTTGTTTGGCCACTTCGGTATGAACCACGATATAACAGTAGTACCTACCTGTATAGTCATTATTACGTACCAATATTGTACTACTAATTCATATATTTTCACCTTTAAAAATGTATTTATTTTCAGTGCATAGTACTCAGTATCAAAATAGGTACGTACCTACTCGAAAGACCTTGTAATGAAATTATTGCAAATATTCAGTTTTTCCATGGGATAGAAACAGGAATAATATTGACTAATCGGGTAAAAAAAAAACTTGTATTCATGATGATGGGCTTTGAGAAACATTGTAACATAGTTTACATAAGACGCATTCAACGTGAATCCCCTCAAGCGAGGGTTTTTTTTTATGATAAAAGAAGGCACATTTTAATATGTACGGCCAAATACCCATAGATAATAAGCATAACATATAATAAGAGATTAACGTTCTCGCTACACATGAAACGGGTCATACAGAATAAGCGTCAAGAATCAGAACCTCTCTCTACCCTGTACTAAACAGACGCAGCCCGATTCCTTTTTTCCACCAAACGCTGAATTATTAATGATATTTACTAGACAGGTATATACAGGACTGCGGAGAGAAAATCCAGGCCATCGATATCGATGGAAAAATTTACACGTATGACCTATGTTTTTCATCACTTATTCCGAATATTAAAATCAGAATTTTGTTCTCCGAAATCCCGAAATTGCTTACAAAAATAGGAAATAAGTAAAAAAAAAAAAAAAGTCATTCGTAGACATATCTTTTGCGTGTGCTTTTTACACGAGAAGTGAATTTTATTGAAAATCCGGGGCCCCCTAAAATCTTTGGGCCCGGAGACAATCAAGACAATCACCCCAGACAGGCCCAGATATATACACAAATTATTGAAAGCAAAATGATAATAAATAATAACAAGTAGGTACCTAGATAGATATATTTATATATGAAAAATTGACATGGGTACAGATAAAAATGTGCATATACGAGTAGTTAACATTTAATTACAATTTTCCTAAAATCATTGTTTTTTTTTAAATTGCACTATGCCTGAAAATTACATTTGAATAATTTAAGCATATACTCATTAACTGACAGGTTCTATGTAATCCGTTGATGATTACCGTAATACACTGTACATCACCAGAGACTACTTTAAATAGGTACTAATTGTTAGTCCCTAATCCCTATACAAACAAAGCAATTATGAGATTAGATAAGCGACATTAATCAAACTTTCAACCTTTAAAAACATTCAATTTAATTAAAACCAGATCAAACTCACGATATTCGTAAATTGTAATATTATTAACGTTCCGTCAGACTGATTATAATTAATTATTAATTGTGGAGTAAAATCACCTCTATAAATATTAGTTTTCCTTTTTATAATTAGATACTTTGTTTTCATATTAATAACAAGACACAATAGTCTACTTATGAATTTATGTATCTATAATAAGTTATTATAAGTATAATCTAATCAGATTAATTTTATTACATAATTTACACAAACGTATTCGAGAGGTTTTATAGGTAGTAGTAGTAGTATTGATTTTATAACAATAATGCAACATAATATGTTATACCTATATCTATAATTATATAATTATAAAATCAATATTTTAAGGATATCCATATTATATCCATACACTATAACTATCAATAAAATATTTTAACACAAATATTGTTTATTAGGTATTTAATTTATATTTTATAAATGGAAAATCAATTACAGTAAATAAAAAATGTTGCATGTAGCTATTATTTTTGAACAGAAAATCGAATTATTATTTTACTTTGTTCAATTAAATAATGCCATGTTAGAGGAGTTTAATAAATACTTATTTTATATTAATATATATAATGAGTACTTGTGATTATTTATAATATTATTATATTATATACCCGAAGTCACAATGTTATACACATTAACATAGGTTAGTTTTTGGTACGCGCTGAAGATGACAACTTAGTTGTTGAAATAGTATACACTATACACACAATAAAAGTGTATAATATTGTGACTTCGGGTATATATAATATAATATTTTATAAGTATACTACATAGGGAAAAACTTGATTCCAAACCAAAGACAAATAAAATAGTAAATACACATAGTTTTAAACAATTTTGTATTATAAATTCAGTAAATTATGTTTCATTGGCTTTTATACATGTTTTACAAAGTGTAGATCCTATATTTTGACACAAATATGTAAAAAATAATACATAGTAATAATATTAATAAATAAATTCGGCTGTATATTATATAATACTGTCTAATGAAACTCAACGTACAGTTTAAATCACAAATATTGTGTCAATATTAACAACAATACAAAATTTAAAATACAATAGTTAAAAATAAATTTTTAATAACAATAAAATTATTCAACAGTTTTACTATCACTAAAATATTACAAAATTTATGACATTGGGTATCTATAACTAGATTTTACATTTATAAGGTATTAAGTAATAATATTATATGGTTACAATTTTAAGATCTGAAGATTTAAATCCCCTTGGCTATATCATTGTTTGTCTCAAAAAGGAAAAGGAAAATTAAGTAAAATAAAATAAAAAAAAGAACACAAAGGTAATCTGAATATATTAGAGGATAAAAATACAAATATTTATATATATATATATATATCAGTAAATGCAATTATTAAATTGCTAACTGTATATAATTTGACATGAATCTTTCATTATTGTAACATTTATACAAAAAAAAAAAATATATATATATATATATAATATTATATACCTATATTTAAATATTATCATATTAAACAAAGTTGTTCTCGTGGATAAGCTATAGAATATAAACATAAAACAAAGGGAGCATATAAATTGATGAATGGTAACTATAATATCTAAACATGGAAAAAGCTTAAAATGAAATACTGGACTTAGGAACAAATGTGTACATCAGGACATAAGAAAACAATTTTTGATTGATACTGATCCATTTAAGAAAATTCAATAAATACTAAATAGTAATTGGTAATTATTAACAATAAATCATTGAACGCATATTTTGTTCTATCAAAGTATATCAAGTCTGTCATCTTTGCATTGGGTATCAAATAAAATTAAATCATTAGACAAACTAATAATTTATAGATTGAATGTGATCTTACCACGTGGTTAAATAAAGAATTGAATAAACAGAAGAAAATAAAATAAAAAGTAGTTAAATTTATAATGATTAATGTTTCAATTTTTATACATTAATTTAAAACAATATTACTATAGTCTATACTCCATACTGTAGTTTAACTTAAAATTATAAATGTTTCGATGGCTACTAATAACCTAAATCCATATGGAAATTACTTTTATCACAGGTATTCACTTAGTTTTAATGTAATACGCAAATTGAATAACTCAATTATAAACAATTTTCCTCGGGAAAAAATAATAAATATACTTCTTTGTACTGGTTAAGAAACCTTTTTATTCCATTAAATGGTGGGATCAAATAGTGTCACAGAGTGTAGAAGCAGCTTCTTCTACATTCCAGTTACAGTTGTTCAGAGCAGTCTCACAAGCTTCTCTGGATGCCATTCCTAATCTAAAATACCAGTTATAATGCAATTTATTAAAGTATTGTTTGTAATACTTTTTTCTTTAATGTTTTACTACTACTTCGATAATTGATTTACTGACCTTAAAAGATTATTTATTTTTAAATATTTTACACTGTCCCAAAAGTTCCAAGATGTAGCTTCTAATGCATCCAAACATTCTTCTTCATTTACTGTATTATTGAAATAACCACAAAGCTGAGACACGGATGAATCAGACTATAAAAAATAAGACAATGTTAGTTTAAATTTATATTATTATGTTATACATCATTTGTATATTACCGTATTTGGCTCTGGTACAATCTGATACATATTAGGTGTTTGACTGTAGTATCTTGATGGGTCTACCGGAGGACTATAATACGGTGAACTATAATTTGAAGCGACAGTTACATTATCAGTCTTGACAAATGGACACAAATCATTTCTATAATAATATGAGGATCTGTCGTTGACATTTTTGTTTGATATTATATCACTTATACATAACTCTTTGACTTTGTTTTCTGCCACATTAAGATTGGCTGCATATATTGGATCTGAATCGTATTTTGAAACAAATGATGATATATCAAATTCAGTGGTTGAATAGAAACTTGAACTTGTGCTTGCTCCATTAGTGCGGGCATTAGAGCTTGATGGTCGAGGAATAGCTGAATTTAAAAATTCTGTGTTTAATTTCTTTTGAGGTACATTTGGTGGTGCCAACACAACTTGGTTATTAGTATTAGCTTGTGCTTCTTTTTTACCTAAACTTTTTTCAAGTTCAGCAATAAAACTCATATCAAGTTTTGGTGAATTTTCAAGCACAGTTTCATTGGTTTGTAAATTAGATACATCAGAATATGTAGGTACATTATGAATAGAACTAGCAGCAGTGTTAAATACTGAAGTATCAAATGGGTCAGTAGATTGTTCAGACGAAAATAATCCACTGATATTCATGTAAGTGTGGTGATAATCAAAGAGTTCAGAAGATTGATTAGCTGAAAAACAAATACAATTTATAATAGTAAGATAACTGTTTTTATTATATTCAGTTAATTTATATATTAAAAATTCTTACTTTCTGCAACATCAATTGGTTGATCTAGAATAGATAAATTTGAATTCATAGATGAAGAACTATTATGGTGATTTACTGGGGGTGGAGTACATCCATCTAAATCAACTAAAATTTGTTCACTATTGGGAAGCTCAGGAAATGGACCAGGAGGTCTGCCAGGAGCCGGTCTTAAACTCCTTTTACGACCATCAGTAAGCTTGGAATACGAAAATTGTTTATTAGAAGGAAGGATTGATGTAAGTACAGTGTTTTTGGATTTTTCTGCTTTGCACCGCACATTTTTTTCAATTAGGTCTACATTTCTTTTGGGAGTTGTGTTTTTTCGGCTTGGCAGTATAGGAGGACTGGGTTCTATAACTCTTGGACCACCTAATAAATCTGGTGGTTCCATAGGATTATTCAAATATACTTGATCAATTTTATCATGAAAACCCCAATTGTTTCCACTAGCATCTCCATGATGACCAGTATGTATGAAAGAATTGCGAAGAGGTTTGCTGATATCATCTGATGCTTTTCGTCTCATTGGGTCAACTGATCGTCTATATAAATGTACAAATTTAATTATAAATAACGAGAAGACAAGGCAAATTAGATATGCATGAAATTTGCATGTTTTTTCCTCTATATACAATTTATAGTTAGTGAAGACACAAATATTTCTTCTACAAACTCATAATTTTAAATAACATTTTTTTTGCCCAGTTTTTTTGATAAATTCTTATGAATAATCAAACTAACATGGGTAGATTTATATTAGGTAATAATGAAAAAAAGTATATTTTTAAAAAAATACATAAAATATAACTTTGGAATTATTAAGACAATTTAAATAACTTCATTTTTACTATTAAATGAAATAATTAAATAAATAATAAATGTATTTTTATTAATTTATTATACAAACACTTTTTTTTTTTTGTGTATGTAAATTATCAATATTTATTTTTTAATTTTATATAAGTATATTTATTATTTTCACAGTTCATGTATATTTCATTGTCCATTGATATTACCTACTACAACTTCTCAGCCTTATTACGTTACGTTATGTTATTTATTTATGTTATTATTATTATTAAATTATATTCTGTAGCCTTGCCAATTACTATAATTACATAGAGACAATATGTCATACATTACCTAGCAAAGTTTCCAATTTGAAAAGTCCTCAAATTTTGTCCTTTCCACCAGAAATGATCAGGTTGCCCATCAATGACAATTATTCTATCACCTACTTCTACGTCTAGTTTGCCCATTTCATCACATAACTCACTAGTTACCGAAGCTGATGTGGCTTTAACAATAATTGGTGAATTACTTTTTAAGTAATTTCTTATGCTTTTAAAACTCGGACGTTCGCCTGGATCTATAACCCAACACTACAAGCAAAGCATCAAAAATAATTTTAATTAAATTTAAAGGAAAAAAGCAAAATTGTAAGCTAACCTGTTGCATTAATCTATACAAGTTTATTGGGCAAGACTCTGGTTGTTCTAGACGCTGTCGTTCACGAACAAGTTTGGAAAGTACTTGGGTAGCATCAAGACCAGCCCAAGGTTCTTCACCACCAGTAAACATTTCCCAGAGTACCACGCCATACATCCAAGTATCAGAAGCATGTGAAAATTGTCGCGTGCGTAAACTTTCTGGTGCACACCAAGGGAATGGTACTCTGCGCCGTTCAGTCATAACATAACAATCTTCTTCCATTGGTAATAAACGCATCAATCCAAAATCTCCAATTTTTACCTAGTTATAAATATATATTTACTAAAAATGAAATTACACCATTGTAAAATTAGAAACGGAGAAATAAGAACCTGATGAGGTGTAGTAAGTAATATATTTCGACATGCTAAATCTCTGTGTATACACCGTTTTTTCTCTAGATACTCCATGCCAGTAGAAACTTGTAGAGCATACTCCCACAAATCTGTTATCATAATATGGCCACATTGTTTTCTTAAATAATCTCTAAGACTGCCTAATGGAGCAAGTTCGGTAACCATCATCATTGGTTGAGTAAGTACAATTCCATACAATCTGAACATATTCAAATTAGATGTCTGTTATAGAAATGTATTACATTATATTAATTAATAATAAAATTTTTTATGTAAAAACATGTAGCTGACATATAATATAGAAAATCTCCAGTTTTAAATCCCATCCTTTCAATGTTTTATATTATTTTAAAGCAGATCTCTAAGGCTAATTTTAAGGGGTCCTTGTATAGGCAATTTTCAAATTATACAACATTTTTATATGTGTGTGTGCATAAATTAATGTGTTGCTAGCCGCAACCTGTATAATATTATAATATAACAATAATGTACGTGGATACACTTATAAATGATTGTTGACGTTTCACGAATTTCTTTTAAATTTTACTCAAAAATGTCCATCATAGCGATTTATCATATAATCCAATTTGGATTTGGAAAACAAATTTAAATTTATCAACAAATTATTTTTTTTACTTTTTCAATTTTATTTAATCTAAAATTGTAATATTTTGTTAACAAATATTTAGTAATTTTCAATTTTATAAATCTATTTTAAGGAAAAAAATAATAAGAAAACTATTTAAAAACCAAAAAGTAGAGTTGTTAACAAATTTAAATCATTTATCGAAATTTATAGGTATTTAAATAAGATGAAAAAAATTAAAATCTACTTAATAATTAGACACTAAAAGATTCATAACTAAACTTAATCTGTAATTTGTCCCTAAATATTTTCCAATCAGCATGTAATTTACCAAAGCATAAATTATGTAGATAATTAATATATTATATAGACATAAATACTAATTTTTATGTTATAACTTATAAGATAATATTGATGTTATTTTATGAGTATATCACCGAAACACAAAAACCAAAATTAGATAATTAATTAATGCATGGTAGGTTAAAAACTTAAAAAAAAAAAAAATCAGGTTTGTATTATACAGTATATTATAAAATACATATAATACAGTATAGTATAAAATACATAATATACTTAATTTTATTTGTTTATAACAGTTCAAAGCTCGAAAAAAATCTAACTAAATTTCAGGAACATAGATACAAAACGAGATTAAATAAAGGAAAGGGATTTTGGACTACTGAAGTCAGTATGGTTCTAACCTCCCTGATCTTCCTTATTAACATATGACAGCTCCTGTCGCTCTAGGTGCTTATGTAATACTTGAACGTCTCCTGATTATTAATCTATGATTTGGTAGATTGCGTACTACTTAAAATAAATGTTAGTAGATTGTGGATAATATTGCAACTTAAATTGTTTTTAGTTTCAATAGATATTTTTTTGGAATTCATATTTTTAATATATTTAAATTAGGAATTAAATAATTAAATACTTGATAAGATGCACATGATCCAATGTATGCATAGCCTGAACTTCTTTGACAAAATCTTCAAACATTTGTGGCAATGACGGTACATCTTGTTTTAACATCTTAACAGCAACTGGAAGGATACGTCCAGTTGATGTGGTCCATTCTCCACGACTCACAATGCCAAAAGAACCATCACCAATTTTTTCAGATAACCTAAATGCAAAAATCTGTGGTTAATTTATATATCTATATACATAATTTTACAATACCCAAATGAAATAAAATTTACTTAATATCCTTTTCAAGGATTAAACAAGTGAGAGATAAAGCTGATGGTTGAGCAGGTTGAGTTATAGATGCATTTCTTTTTAGGGTTCCCGTTGAATGTTTGTTGGCTTGTGTTCCACCCAAAATCGACAAAATTTTGTATCTTCGTTCTGTCCCTTTTCGTTTTTTTACCGCCTCCAACAACCTCCGAGCTGCTGGTTTACTAATACCAATATTTTCCAAATCTTCTGGCTTAACATATTCAAAATGGGATAATCTAGTTATCTAAAGATAAAACAGATATTAGATATTACAATGATTGAAATATTATTATTTAAATAATGATTTATTTTTAAAAATGATTGACTTGAAACATACTTGAAGTTCATCAATAATTCGTGTATGAAAATGTTCAAGTTGAACATCTAATAAAAGGCTGTGAAGCCATTCTTTATCGTCTCCATCGTCAGTAAGCGTCATATTGATTTATGTTTAACATCCTATGCATAGAAAAAAACATTTTAGATGGGTAAAAAATATATACCTATATGCAATAGAATCTAAAACATGGTACCTATATATAAGGAAAAAACAATCTACAAGGAGAAAACAATGCAAAAAGTATTACATTATATTTGCAACCAGTTTTACTACTATAGCAACTGGACCATATCTAGCACTTTCCTGCTTCCTAACTAATTAAAGTACTAAACTGTATATATAACACAAACTAGAAAGCAATTATTATAAGTGTCATCCATTCATAAGATATAAAATTAGAAGTAGTAAAAACCTGTGACCATAAACCACTATTAATCAAATGTAAGTAGGTTTCATACTCGATAAAAAGAACTATTAAGTATTATTGTATTAGTGTAGAAATACTAAATATACAAATACGGAGACTAAAATATTATATAACAACTAAATTAGCTTATTTCTATAGTACCTAGTAAACAGTTAATATTTTTAATTTTTACTCAAATACAAGTTAAAATACTTGTATTAAAAACTTATAAAAATTGGTAATTTTAATCAGTTTAAAATAAAAAAAACTTTTAAAACACAATTAACCATTCAATTGATACAATAATATTTTCTGTAAAACATAATATAAAAAATAACATAATTATTACAAAATAAAACCTACCACATAATGTGACAATACTCCTAACATAGTGTATTTGTTACATCCTAAATTTTTTGATAAAAATAACGACAATTTTTTTTAAAAATAAATTATTATTTAAGAAGTGTATTTATGGAAGTGGCTTCAATGGTAGACAAAATGAGAGAGAATAGATTGAGAAAGAAGGAAGAGACAGAGGTAGTAAGATTAATAAAAAATGTACGTTAAAGAAAAGACCGAAAGAGTGGTTGAATGTAATAATAGAGAGTGATATGAAGAGAGTTGGCTATCTAAGTGATCGAGTTAAGTGGAAGTTAAGGACTAGGGAAGCTGATCCCAAATAATTGGGAGAAAAGGTGAAGGAGAAGAAGATATATTATATATAATCTTTTTTTTATTAGCTAAATTACCAAAATGTAGTTATCAGACATCTAACTACATAACACTAATTACAATAATTTAAAAATGAATTAAATAAAAGCTATTTTAATAAGGTAAATAATAACTGTATCTATATTTAATATTAGGTAGGTACGTATATTAAAATAATAATAACAATAAGGTACATAATATGTATTTAATATTTATATTATTATTTATTTATTTTAAAAAATAAATAAATCAAGTAAGTATCTGATATTTTATATAGGTATAATAATAAATAGGTACCTAATTAAATAATTACTTCCCAAAGTATTTTTAATATAAGTAGGTACACCTAATGACTAATTGCATTTATTTTATACTACAAAAGCAATGCTTATTGTAAGTAAGAGGCTAACTTGGTACCTATATTGAATATTTTACCAACTACACATATGCGATATACAATTACCTATGTAATTATGTAACATGGTAGTAATTTAAAAACCTATAGATACCTATATAATTCAGATGACGTACCAATTCAGTAATTTAAGAAAAATAAACATCTTATAACTTTATTTCTTATTTTTATAAAATGTAAATAGATCAGATAGATATAGGTATACAAGGTAGTATTCCGAATTTTTTTTTTTTTTAAATATTCTGAATATTTTAATATTTTAAATACTTTTTTTTTTTAAATATTTAGTACAGTATTTTGAATTACTTTTTAAAAGTATTATTTTATTCTTTGAAAAAAAAAACTTATAAAATTCCAATTAAGTATTTTAATAAGATATTTTTCAGTATTTTTCCATTAGACTTTAATGTAAATTGTTCGCTCAGATTCTAAAATAATTAAAATCCCCAAAACACACATGATTGACTGTTTATGTTCGATGAAATAATAATATAAATATTACTTAATATTTTCATTATTGAAATTTAGTAGGTACCTACATATTATAGATGATAAGATAAAATATTCGAAAAACATTTGAAATACTATAAAAAAGTATTTTACCCAAGTCTGAAATAGATAGGTACCTACATATTATATTGTAAAACTAATATTCTCAATTTAACAATGGTAAAATAAACAAGCACATTAGTTAGATAATATTGTTTGTTTATGGTGTTCAGTGTAAAAATTGGATAATGAAGTGATAAAAAAAATATATACCTATACCTATATATTTATTATGATTCAAATGACATTTTTAATAAATACCTAATTCTTTCTATTTAGTTTTTTTTTTTATAAATAATAAATATTGTTATTATTTTCACTCTTGGTTAATTGTTTATGTTGTTAGTATGCTTTATTTTATTAGACTTCATAATATGATATATATTATAATAACATGGGTATAATATATAACAAATATTTTATACATATTTAAAGTAATGGGACAGTAATGTGAGTAAGTACATTTTACCGTATTTATTTTATCATGAATTGTATCATTATTATTCATACATTATGCAGGTAACCATAAGCTAATCAAGTGAGTAGGTATGTTTCTATCAAGTATAAATTACATTTTTTTTAAATAGCAATAGTTGCAACACCTAGGTAGATACCTACAAAATATATAAGTATTATAAAACAATATCCTTAATCTATCAATTTAATAGTTTAATAAGCTAATTAGAACTATTCAAATAAGTAATAACACTATATATTTAATATAGGTAGTATATTATTGTAAAAAAATATTAATAGGTACCTATATTAGTAGTAGGTACCTATTGTAATAAAAATATTAGCCATGTAAGTATAATTTATAAATATAAAAACCTTTTATTTTAGACACTTAACTACAAAATATTGAAATTACATAGCTTAACAATTTGACTAATACACTGTTTTTTACCGAACATGAATCAGACACTATGACAGTTAAATTGAACAATTTTCCTTTTGCACCGACATGAAATATTTTGTGTTTAGACTGGCTAGGTCACATTTTTTAATGAAAAGCAATTCTGATACAACACATGTATTTTTTGTAGCATGAGATACGTATATCAATTATTATTAATGTAGGTATTGATATAAAATTAATTGAGTGTTAAATTTAGTAGGTACACATACACTATTCTAATAATTGGGAGGTGGAATACGAAGGATGCCATTCTTTCATTTATAATGTCCAACAAAATGCAAAATTGTAAACTATTTTGTGCTGGATTTATGGGAGTTAAATCTCAAATAAAATATATTATATGCATGCCGGTAAACTTGTAAATCAACAAGGAAATTATTAACATGAATAGGTACCTACATTATAATATTAACATAAATATTGGGAAGTATGAAATACACAAGGACAGATTTTATAATAAGCAAAAATAGCTACCTATAACAATACATTTTTGATTATCTATATTCTACACAGGCCCGGATTGGCTAGGCGAGCTACCAAGACAATTTTTATGGGCCACTCGATATTTGGGCTGATTAAGTAATGTTTGACGAAAAATATAAGAACCTACAGTGAAATATGAAGGTTCTTAATAGCCGGTACACTACAGTTCATTAAAATATTTTTAAAAGGGTTCAAAACGCTTTTGGGGCCTGTAGAAATCCCAGAGAAATCCTAAAACTCTGTGAGCCGGCAGTTTCTCTATCCAGCGCCGATTCTATTGATAACTGGAATAACTCTTTTGGTATTTTATAAACACTATTTTATTAGGTAATGATTAAATGAATACAACTACATCTATCTCAACAGATAATTCAATGCATACACAATTCAACATAAATCCAAATAAATGTCAACTTATTTAACAAGGACACGTTTGCTTTTAATTCAATCATTTTATTTGAATACAATGTAAGTATAATCGTACGGTATTGTAATATATATGACAATACCGTACCTACCTATATCTATAGTTACCAAATATATAAATACATAAAAAATTCTGTTAAAATGCAGGTACCCAACATAATATAAAATAACCATTTGCCCATCTATTCAACTTACTATCGTTAACTAATGTATCGTTGTAAATTACCTACCTACTATGACTTACATATTATAAATTATTACAGATAATGAAACATTTGAATGTTCACAGTGCACATATTACAATGTATATACCTACCAATTTTATATTATATTATTCGTATATTCACACTGTTTTTCGATTTTCTGGGATAGGTACCCATACAGGTACCTATCCTATACAGAATTTTTCGTTTTACAGAGTAGATCCGCCCTCTAGGTACAGGTCTAGGGATTCTACACAGAGGACGAAGGAATGGACGTCAACAGAAATAAAAAGTAAAGGACCGGGCCCACACACACGTATAACATCGGAGGGCGTATTTCTAAACGGTCCGTACAATATATTATCATGTATATGGCCCACATTAAAGAAATTATCGTTAAGTAGGTATATTATTACACCCGTACGTACCAGTTGTAGACGATAATAGCGTTTGACGGTCAGAGCCCCGGAGACTATTTCGTTCGAGGGATCCGACATGTTAGTATCTTTAACGGCATTTGGAACGGTGTCGTAGTCGGACGCGATTTCGGAGGTATTGGAATAAAAAACAACGATCGATCCCGACGTATTATTATCGCTGTCGAACAACAACAGTACAGTCCGTCACGGGAAATCCGATTATTAGAACATCATCGACGGACACGCACGGACGGAAATCGAATGACAATATTATAATAGACGGCACTCGGTATATAGTATCAGTATCGTTACTGCCTACAATTTACTGGAGTACGGGGAGAGGAGAACGCGGGTTAGGTCAGGCCGTGGTGGGGATGATGGATTTGCACTGCCGATACCGAATATAAAAAAAAAATCGAGCGACAGACGGTCGCGCTATATCGATATAGATATCCCCGTGTGGGTATATTACACCTACCTACCGTTCGTTCGAACAATCGTCGCGTAAGCGTGCAATTATATTGCCAATAAAATGTCACGATTGAAACGAGGAAAAACCGTTCGAACGGTGCATATTATAATGTTACTTCACGAATAGGTTAGGTACGTTGAAACGTCACCGATACGAACGACGAGCAATTTTGTAAGTACTATTACTACTAAGGTAATAGGTAATAAAAATTATCGATAAAAAACAAAAACGCAGGTAGGTATACCTACCCACCGCGTTTGAAACGATCTTCTTCAAACAGCACCTGGCGCTTGGCACGGTCGGTCGCACGGTGGTTTCGGGCTTGTTTATGGGAAAACAAAGGAAGGACAATAATATGTAATATTATGTACCTATATGCATCATGAACACCTTACGATCGGTTATCCATACCGTTCGTATCGAATAACATAATTCCGTCCGGTCCGTTTTAGCGCTCGTATTATATAAATTCGACATCATAGCACGCCGGATTATGCCATTATTATTACGTAATATTATTACGCAGATACCTATATCATTATGCTGTAGGTATAGAGGTATACGCGCATTTAATAATCGCGCGGATCTGCCCGGGATGACGTGAACCAACAAATTTACGTAGGTACGTTTTATCACAACTTTGTCGTTTCTAATGTTAAAGTAAATTCACCCAGGTATCACCGAGCTTATTGGACGAGATCAGATCATCTGTGTCGTAGAGTTGCCTTTTTTCCGAAGAGAAACACGTCCGTTTGTTGAATTGAAGCGATCTGAAAATATGTGTATAGTAGTCGTACCTCTTCGTAAAATAATTAGGTTTTCGGAAAATATACCTACGACGTTACAGCTTAACAAAACGATCGTGTCCATACATTTGGTAATAGGTCAATATTTACTGCTAATAGGTAGGTATTAAAAAGTACAACGTTGTGATAGAAACGCTGAACGTAATACACGCATATAGTCGTGTAGGTATTATCGGTTGGTTTGACGGAGATGGCAATTAATGCAGGCATCGCGTCCTCTTAAGAGGATGCTGTACCCGCATTTTCCGTCTCCGTCCATCTAATCGGCAATATAGCGAAATTGTACGACGCAAAATTGAAATTATGGCATTTTGGTTAGATTTAGAGCTTAAACGCCTATTATCAAATTTAACGAGAAGACCAACCTCATGGGCTTTTTGTAAAATATTGTCAGAAAAAAAAGTTACGGCATTTTTAGTTTTTGATGTTTTTAAATAGCTCTAACTTTTTCGTCAGACGATATATTTTTACAAGATGCCCATGAGGTTCACTCGAAAATATTCCTGGCTTTAAATTTTGTAATAGGTGTTTATACTCTAAATTTAACCTAAACGCCAAAATTTCAATTCTGCGTAGTGTGATTTTGCTATATTATCTGTTAGATAGACAGAGACAACAAATGCCAGTGTAACATCTTCTTAAACCCAGGTTGTTTTCAGGACGTAGGTATATATGATACGGCAAGGATAAATTACATAATATATGTATAAATAAGGTCCTGCGCGGTACATTCCGATCACGGTTATAACTTACTGTGGTCCCGAAGATCTAAACATAGGGTGGACATTAGAATATTTATGGAGGATGTCCTGAGAATGTGATGAGAAGTATTTTAAAAACATCACATACCATTAACAGAACGTATATTCCTCCTAGTGTTGTAAGCCTGTGAGGAATTATTGTAAAAATGCAAGCTGATTGTCAATTATTGGAAATTATGATCGGCCCTAGAAATACCATTAGATAATTATAAGCTATTTTAATTGTTTTGATAGTTTCAGATCAAAACTGTCTATTATCTAATGTATTTTTAAACTTTTAAATAATTATCTCTTCATCAAATGGCTTGTTATTACTTATTATAACTAGGGCCCGGATGTTGATGCCCTAAAAACCCTATAAAAATACCCTAAAACATTTATTTGACCTAAAAGCATAAAAAATGCCCTAAAACATACAAAAATACCCTTGAAAAATTCAATTTATAATCTAAAAACATGAAAAAAATACCTTTAAAATTATTTAAATTACTTAAATTATATAATATTGTATTATATTTCTACGACATATTTTATACTATTTATTATTTGCAATTTTTCTCGAATTGAAATGTAATGTACATTCTTAAAACTAAAATGTATACACAAATGTTAAATTGTAAATGAAAAAATATATATTACATAAAACATTAGTAAAAATATATAATGTAAGATATTGAATAATAATAATAACTCATTTGAATTCATACCCTAAAATGTTGAATAATTCTCTAAAAAATAAAAAAACCAAAAAACGCAAAACAAAAATTAGTTATTTAGATTCACATGTTATTTAATCACATTTTTAACTAAATAAGCATCACCTTACAACCCTTATAGCTCTATTTAGTACTTATAACCATTGATTACACATTATAATATAAAATCAACAATATAACAAATCACCCGGAAAACTTTAACAGACAGGCACATTATACTTATTCAAGACCGTATTTATAGGGAACTATTCTGTTGGGAAATTGTCTGAAGTAATACTTATCAGGGGAACGGCAAAAGAAAGTTGCTATCCTTTTTCGTAGTCAACTAAATAGGAACTTCAATAATAATAATAATAATAATAATAATTCTTGACTAATGATTTCTTGTCCAAATTTTAATATTTAAATAAATGAAAATTAATTAAAAAATTTTGATTATGAAAAACCAGAGGGCATATTTATTCAATATAATACATACGTTATATACATAGCTACCATATATTTTAGGCTACATGTAAAATCCTTCAATAATTCAATCTTTTTACTTGATAACGGAAACGGCATATTGCTTAAATTAGTATCTATATAATCTCTTACATGATTTTTATAGGCCGTGGTAAACTCGATTTATTATTTCACAAAATCAATAAAATATACCTGTTATTCGATATAATTATATAATAATATATATTTTATACAAATGTCTACTTATCTTATTGATTATTAACTTTCAATTATTTAAAATTGTTATAAAGTGTCATTTCTTATATAGGTACCTACCTACAGGGGAGCCGGAACAACGGGGGCAATGGGGGCAATTGCCCCCACGATGATTTTCTGTTTTCATTTTTTATTTTAAATTCAAAAAATGTTTAAATAATAGTGTATCAATGATATTACATATTTTATCATATATCATATAGAGAGACCGGATTTGTATGCAATTTCATATTTGTTTTGAGAATATACAGTTCAATGGGAGTAAGAAATGTCGACGATTTGTTCAACAGTAAATGCATAGAAAGACGTGTATAGTGCGTACGAATACATATTTTGTATATAATATGTACCTATGATCTACGAGTATATTATTATTAATATAATGCCATATTTTTCATTTTACCTCCTGAAAGTGGCAACAAATATTACGACAATTGCCTTTAACTTGAAAATTAAATATATATTGGTTCATAGTCCGAATAGGCCATACCAAAATTAAACATATTATTATAGATATGATAACTTGAAATTAGATGAATGTGAACAAACCCGTTGTGAAAAAATCATTATTTTGATTTAAGCGTTGTAATGTAAGTTATACTGTTTTCCCCACTTAGAACACTTAAGAAATATATGTCGATAAGTCGGCAAATTAAGGTTTGTTTGGAAACATCTTTAAAAAGTAAAGACTTTTTATTTTTACTTATTCGGTATATTTGGTCGTGTTTTGTGGTGTAAGGTTTTTTTCTGACAGTCGGAAAATTCCAGAAAAGTTAACCTTTTTTTTTTTTTTTGCTTATTAGATATTTTAACTTTTAACAAATGTTCTGCCCCCACGGTTCAAAAATCATTCCGTCGCCCCTGCCTACCTATAGTTTAATATAGCCACCAAAATCCGTGTAGGGCACTTACAAGGACGCGCATCACGTATACATACCGAAAATTCAATATTTCACGTGGAAGGAAACGGCCAATTTTTTTTATTTTCCACAAAATAACGTTATAAAAAAAAAAAAAAAAAAATTTTTACTTTGTTTATGTCCTTTAATATGTAAACATGTATTAATTAGTATTTTACGTACATTTAATTATCATAACTTGCAAAGTACAGTTTTTAAACCCGAATAGTAATATTTCGATTGTCTGCACATTGATAGTACCTATAACTGGTGAATAATATATATACCACGTGCTCCTCGATATACATACATCCGGTTTTCGGGTCGAAGCAGAACGCCGTTTGATTATATAGAATGAAAAACACAGTACACTTAAACTAAAATTATAATTTTATTCATCTATGACTAAATATTGATAACACCATAGAATTATGTAATAGGTATGTGATACATTTCCATTGCTTTGCACGCCGTCTAATTTAATTGATTGTCAATTTTATGATGCATCGAGAAGCGACAATCTGATTAGTGATCCGATTAAAATGGAATATGATAAGTAACATCAAATCCACCAGATTGCTCATCTATAATGTGTCGAGGAATACACTAATAGTCTAATATACTAAAGTAAAATGCGTATGTCGGCCCCAAGTGTTTACGCGAGTTGCAGCACTCTGACAATTAAGCGGAGATTTTGAAAATTATATAATTAAAAATTTTTTTTTTTTGGAAATAATTTATGAGAAGATTAAGCTCTGCCATTTTGGCGCTGTCGTACTCAAATAAATGACTTTAAATTTGTACAATATAACATATTCTATTTATATGATACAACTATAATTAGGTATGAATTATAAAATATAACTGACCAAACTGGTAAGATACTACAGTGTATCAATTTAGTTGAAAAGGGATGGGAAACAATAAAACCGTATAAAACTGCATTAAGTACATTCTTATAATACAGAAAATATATTGATTTATAATATTATAGTTTATTTAAATGTTTAAAAATAAAATATTGTAAATATAATATTTATGGTAAAGTACCTACCATAATATAGTATTTAAAATCAGTTATAAAAATATTATACAATTATGATAGGTAGTAGGTACCTATGTATACTATAATTATATATTTTAGTAGGTATCTTAATAAAATATTATTTGAAATTTCTCTTAAAAATAATAATATAATACCTAATTTAAGTTTTATTTCAAGATTTGGGAATTATCAAATATTTCCACATTATTTTATTACATTTGTATACCAACTAACGGGCCAATTTTAAATGTTTCAACTTACCTACAGTTACTACATTATATTATTTTTTTGACATTCAAATAAACTGTAATAATATATTATAGTTTACTTCATTCATTTTTTTTTTTTTGTCTATGATATAGATACCGGATAAATATATTATAAAAATACATTTTGTATATTATGTACAAAATTAAAAGAATCGGGCTGTAGCGTCAAATCGCGATGCCAAAACTGTGTTCGTAATCAAATATTACAATTTCAGATTAAAATTTGTAAGCATTTAAATATTATAAATAGGTATAATCAATCATTGATTTAAAAATAATAATAACATTTATACACAAAATTACTGGTATAGTATAATTGTTAATACGCGTCATGCTTATAATCTTAATGTAGTTTAATAGTTTAATACTAATAAAATAACAAGTTATATCGTAATGGTCAAACAATTTTTTAATATAACGCAAATATTACATTTTTATTCAAAAAGTGGTACCTATACATATATAAAATACTATATATTATTAGGTAAGCAGTAGGTTATATAATATACTCTATACTCTATAGTAGGTGCTTACCTAATAATTAATATTCGTAAAATAATACCGTTGACTATATCTTATAATCAATGATAGGTAATATATATAGGCAATGTAAGGTAATACTTATAAACAGTAGGTATAAATGTAATGAATTATGATAAAATTATATGAATAAAAAGGTTTAAAAATGCACTTAGTTACTCCTTAGTGATGCCCTGCTATAATACATTTGTATGTTTTATGCAATGCGGCGTGACAAAATTAAAAAATAATTAACGAATCATTTTAAGTTTGATGATTTTATAGATTTGTGATATATATATTTCATATATTCATATATTCAAAATAATGTTACAATACCTACCCTATTTTCGTTATAGGTAAGTATAGATTATAGATGATAATTTCCAAATTTTAAATTTAAATGAATGTTCTAATTTTGAAAAGTCTGCTGTGTTACCATGCATTGGTTATATAGGTATTATATAATCAATGCGATATGTTAATACCGATAATTAGGTATATATACATACAAGTTAGAACAACAAAACAGTATCTAAATCAACATTTGAATAATCTACAATATTTTAAATACAATTTACGATGATGTAATATTTTTAGTTATATTCGAATTATGAATAGCAATTACTTATTTAAATAATTTTTATTGGTAATACAGTTATTATTATTAATACATTAATATATATATATATATATATATAATATATTAACATGCACTAGTCATGCAGGACTGAATTCGTAATAATGCAGAAGCTATACAGACTATACAGAGAGTGATGAACAAACTAAAAAAACTGGTCATAATATATTATAATGTAAATCTTTTATAATCATAACCCCATAACCAGTTGGTGACTACAAATAAGAAAAATATCATTCTAAAATCTAAATTATGGGTATGTATGTCTAACTTAAATTAAATTAAATTTGATGCAAATTTATTGAATGGTAAATTTTCATAAAGTAAAAAAATTTGGAATATATATATATATAATAATATATATAGGTAGGTAGGTATGTAATAACATACATATATATATATACTGTACATAACATATGTTTATAAAATATATCCATAATTTATTTTAACAGTTTTTGTTTAAGTTATAACTTATATAACTTATGACTATAATAGGTTTCGTTTCTTTACATACATTTAAAAAACAGTATAATATAGTACCTAAACCAGAAATCAATCAACAATTTACATTGCACAATCATTTTTCGAATAGAATAATTTATCAAGTATCAATGATTCCGATTACCTATATAAATTTAAAAAAATATTCGATACAATAAATATACCTATAATAATGTTATGACTTATGTCAAAGTGAGCTATCCCGAATTATTTATTCTATTATCTTATCGTCCATTAATTATTAGGTACCCTACTTAATTTTCATGAAGACATAAAATATATTTAATAAATAATAACATTTATTTAATATTCAGTGGTGTACAAGAGTCTAAATGCTATAATATTTCTCGAATTTTTGTTACATGTTTGAGTCTATATATAGTGGCACAAATGACATTGGTTATTATTTGGGTCCCAATTTATATGCTCTAAAACCCTCAGAAATATGCACTATAAAATATACCCTATAAAATAAAAAATATGCGAAAAAAATTCTTTTATTTTTATTATTTTTTATATGTTTACATAAAATTATATTATATTTATATAATTCATGTTTTGTAGTTATTTCAACATACTATCTAAACTACTCAATAACAGATTACTACTTGTCCCGATAGGTCTCGGATAAGAAAACGACTTTGTCCAATTACATAGACTATAAATACGTTATTTTAATTAATATAAGCAAAATATTACATATTATGCATTTAAAAACCGTATATATGCAATAAAAAATCGTAAAATACAAAAATATGCAAAATAAAACTTTGTATTTCGGATCTATTGCGACTATGATTCAAACATGTAGCTTACCTAGATATTTTTTGAAATGTTTAGAAAAAATATGCAAATGCATATAAATCCTGGCCCTAGTTATTATACATATTATATACATAATACATTTATACAATATAATATACCTATCTAACTATATAGTTATTGGGCAATGAATATTTAATATTAGTCATTATATTAGTCATTATTAGATTAGGTACTCGATATTGAACTAATCGACTACTGGACTATTCAATATTCTATGAAATTTGTATTTATTTTTATATTTTACTCATATTTTATATATGTATATTATATATACATTATACTTACTATTTTACCAGCTATACGTATGGTACGAACCAATTATTAGTACATGTATAGTCATTATTCGGTAATATTGTAATAATATTAATATAATAGTCATTGCTTTTTTTTTTAGAAATTTTTAAAAGTCAATTTAAATCTGAACCGCACGTTTCGGCGTAGAAATCATATCAGCATGATATCTATTTTTAATACCTATACTATTTTTTTTTTTTTTAATCTTCTTATATTTAATTATTAAATTCTTGGTTTTTTATGTTTATGAAATTTAAATATTAACGGTTATTGTTTAATTTTGATATAGCAACTTATATATAATACAGTGCATTTTGGATTTGTTGAAGCGCGATGTATAGCTATAGAATATTGATTATACCTTATGTATATAATTTGACGAATGTAGGTACTAACCTATATATTATAAATACATTTATCGCGTTATGTCATGATATATATATATATATATTTTATATAAATATAAAATATTTAATTACAACTTCAATTTCTCTAGTTTGTATTAAACCCTTTTTTTCGTAAAATAGATATTGTAAAGTATTACAATAATTGTAATAAGTAGTAAACGTCGTTGTTATTATTATTTATTAATTAGAATTTGATGTTTCTATCTCATAAAATAAGTGGTAAAATTATTGATTTTGAGAAAAACGTTTTTTTTTTTTTTTTACTGTTTTTGTGTAAATTTTTGGTTATTTTTTTTCAATAACAATTGAGAAAATGAATTAATCGTCTATGTAAAGTACTATAACTAAAATAATAAAATATAGCATCAACGCCGAAATGTCCCCAGACCGAATTAAAATCTATATTACCTATATCTATATACAATAAGTAAAATAATTTTGTTAGTTTAATATTTTAATATATATATTATATATAGGTAGAGGTATCTATATTAGTACATATTATACCAATATAAAATCTATTATTTCTATACCTATACAGGAACAGGATGGTTCTTTTTATCGTGCTTACCTAATTTTCTCTGTGAATATTTATCTAATAGATAGTGATTTTATAACGATATTTATTTTTTTCTGTGTACAACTTTTCGACCAGAAGACATGAACCAATCTGTACATGTGATCCCATTTTCCGGTAGAAAATGTCATCTAGTTTGTACTTTAAAAAGGCCATTTTTTGATTTTTGGCTATTTTTGAAAAATCCGGTAGGGAAAACTACTAAAAATGAAGTAAAAACGGCTAAAATACGATTTCGTCAAATCAAGATTTATGTATATTATACCGCTCAGAATCATTTTATCGAAAGCAATAATTTATGCTTTATTTTGTATTAATCATTAAAATGAATAAAATCGTTTAAATTAAGTGAAATCAATGATAATAATTAATATTTTTTAGTTAAAATCAATTAAAAAAAAAAATTATTGAAATAATTAATACTTTTGATAAATTAATTTCATAATGAATTTAGTTCATTTACTAACGAACTGCATGAAACAAGTTAATTTAATATCTGAACTTCGTGAACTTGATTCATATTTTAAATTGACTTTCCGAGGTCTGATGATAAAAAAAATACATATATATATATATATGTACTACCTACAGGTAAGGTCACAAATATGAAACTTTCCAGAAACAAAAATATACATTATTTAAAATGAAATAAAATATTATAAGCAGGTAACTATATAAAAAGTTCATTTGTTATTTTAGAATTTTGTAACAATTTTTCGTTTTAGTTTTAGAAAATCAAAAAATTACATCTTCAAAGTATCAGCTAGAACGAACGAATTCGTCAGTAGAAAACTCTTCACTCGAAAACAAAAAATGGAATAAAAGTGTTTACGTGCATAATAGGTAATATAGGTACGTTCAGAATCGAAAACGATATTATAAAAATATGAGTGTCGCGGCGCACTGTATAGATAACTCAATGTACGCGTAGTCATTCTAGGAGGCTTCCGGAATTCGCAAGGCTGGCGTGCGTGGATTTCGCAGGAACATCTGCCCGTGCGAATATCATTATGCACCGGCAGCAGCAAGCTAGAGAGCTGCTCTATGGTCGCGTCGCGTACATCAGGGGCCTGCAGCTTGCAGCAGCCTGCAGCTGTTGTGGTACGGTTTTGTTATGGCGGGGGGGGGGGGGTTCAAGGCCAAAAAGCATGGATGAAAAAACGACAATGCTAGTGATATGCGAAAAGCGGATAATTTTCCGGAAAATCCGTGTACGCACGACCCGGCAACAAACTTACTGGTGAAAAATCATTATGACCGTCGATTTTGTTGGGCGACGGACCAATTTTTCGGGACGTCGAAAAATCGTAAATCGAGAGAAAAACGTGGACGTCGCGTACATCATGCCCGTGCGCATTATCAAATCCTTATCAATCAATAGTTTTCAATCATCCGGTGTGCTCGTGTTCGTGCGATACGTATCCGAAACGCACGGCGGCGCACGACGCACGTTCTCGATTCTGTCCGTCGTCCGTTTATGTCCCGTGCTCTGTCTTTGGCGTCCGTCGGTGCTGACCACTACCTGACCACTCGTGACGTCCTGTCGCTTTACTTCGCGCGACGTCCGTTCAAATCCGTTCCTGCCCGAAAATTTATTCGCTGTGATTACCTTGTTTTAGTTAAAATTATCATTTTTTTTTTTAAATTTAAATTTTACGGTTTTCCATCGTTTTCGCTCCGGAGAGGTGAACGTTTTGTTTCAAATTCGTATTCGTATTCATATTATTATTATTATTTTTTTTTTTTTGTCGCACAATTTCTACCCGCCTTCGTTTTTTCGTTTTTGTCATACCCAGATCTACCTACCCATTTTTATTTTAATAATAATATCATATACACATTTGTACACTTCGATATACATCCGTTCGCGTACACGTCACTAAGCGCTTGATGAAGTGATGGCCGTTTGCAATTCAGTAGTGAAAACCATCGTGCCCGACTACAGTAATGGCGATTGCGTAAAATTGTGCAGCGAACATTACTGGCCACCCAAAGACGAGAACAATCAAGTGTATCTACATTTACCACCGACCACAGATACTGTGCAAACCAAACCGTTTCCAATCAGAGGTAAAGTTCAACTTGATTTCTATCTTTATGGTAGGTACTTAGGTAGCATATAGCAATGCATATAGCACATTAAGTAGGAATTAGTTTTCAAATAGGTTTACTACTAGGTAAAACTGCCTTATCTATCAATTATGTATTTTTTACTAGGTAGTGAATTCTTAACATCTGCCATTTACACATTTACACATTGTCTGTCAACGTTTTGAATCATTTTCAGAAAATATAAAACACTTTTTATTTTACATAGGTAATCATTCAACTTGTTCAATATCTAACAATTAGATATTTTAGTTTTGGAGAGCCATGTAAAACAATATGGTTACTTAGGTCAAATAAAAATACACTATATAGACATTAACTTTATTATATTTCAAGAAATGCAGATAAATTATAATTTATTAATATTAGATATACCTACATATTATATATTAGGTATCTATATTGGATAATTTTAGGTTTTTTAGAGGATTTTTACATTTTGTACAGAAAACCTTATAGGTATCACCATTGTGTCAAGACATCTGCCAAAAGTTGTCATGGTTCATCAATTGTTGATTTTTAAACAATTTATTATATTAGGAAATATAAAGAATAGTAGGTAGGTATAAGATTGATTTCTGAGTTAATGTTTTTAATTTTTATCTAGGTTTTTATTGTCTTAAATTTTTTTGTGTTAAGTACCTACCTACCTACATAATTAAAATTTTTGCAAAATAAATTTGTTAAATTAACATTTATTTAATTTAGGTACCTATCTAGTGTAATTTATTTATTAATACAAAGTTCACTTTTATTTAGTGTTTTTTTTTTGGATTTATCTATATTTTAAGTTGTGTGCTGACGTTTTAAAGACCCATTGTAGATTCAGAGGTATGTTTGAAGATGAAATCTGCACTGGATGTCAAACACCAGTCCACAACACTGAAGACGTTGATAAATCTGAAAAAATACAAAGTAGTTACTAGATAGTACCAACTTAATATATTTATTTAGGTAGGTACCTATATAGTTTATTCAAGGTTTATTGTTTATTCTATTAAAATTATTTAAAGCGTTAAACAATTTATAAAGTCTACTTTATTAAAAATAACCTAAGTATTAGCTTTTAAATTGTTTATTTGAATCTATATATTACTTACTATTATTTTTGTATTAATTGCAGAAATAATAATAATTATATTAATAGGTAGACATGCAAATAAAAGATAATAATGAACTCTAGAATGAACTCTTTTGAACTACAGATAATTTATGAATATTTAATTTTAATTTAATTAATACTTAAAACAAGTTATATCACTTTTTAAAGTAGAATATCTACTATAATCATCTCGATAACCATTTGTTAATTTTAAAGCTTTAAGGTCTAATGTAAAAATAAAAACAAAGTAATTTATGTACCTATAGACTATACATATTATTTATATATTATGTACCTACTTAGTACTACCTATATTATAAGAACCATTTAAAAGAATCTACTTGTATTAGAGATATAATACTTTCATTAGGTACCTACTTATTGTCCATATATTTGAAATACCTAAATAAATAAATTTAATTTAAATTTTCTATATCCAATAAACATTTACACATTTATTAAGCCTTGTATGCAACCTTTAAATGTAATGTTTAACATTAAATAAATATTCAATTTGATTTGATCAAATGTTGCTAAACCTTTTAGTCAACCTTATTCGAAAAATTTTTGAAGGTTTATATAATATTGCATGGCAAAGTTCAATGCAACCATTCAACCGTTCTCCTGAACCCCTCCCCCAAAAAAAACTTGTAAGCAACCATGCATTTTTATTGTATCCCCTCTCTATCTTATTATTGTACTACCTTATCGGAATATGTTTTTTTTTCTGTACATTTTGCAACAAATCTTAATTCCAGGGATTGGATTCAAATTCGATTAGGTACCTATTACATATTATATTTATTTATTTACTTTACTTATCTTACATTTATTTTGTATCTTTATAGTAAAGCTTATGCTATTTATTTATTATAGCTTAATCTATTTATGGGCTCTTATTGAGGTTCTTACATAATATATTTAACAGTGTATAGGTATATTATTATAATATAGGTTTCTTATATCCTTGTCTATCTAATATCTATCATTAATTATATATAATAATATTAATAAGTAATGTGCGAGGTAATGCGTTACTATTAAAATTACTTTTAATTTTTTGTTGCTTTTTTGTTCGGCAATCTGAAAATCATTATATATTATATTAGTATTACCTATATGATTCTAATTTCTAGTATAGCGTGTTGGGAAAAATACATTTTTTTTTATCGATACACAGGTTTCTTATATACCTATTATACATATATAAATACATAATATTATGAACTTGCATATCTCTATACATATAGTAAATTAAAAAATTTCATTTTTTTTCCAAAGTAACGGGTTACAATATTATTAAAATTACTTTTTAAAAGTAATTAAATTACATAATTTTGTTGCAGTAAAGTAATTCCATTACAGTTACGAGTAATTTAAATTACTTTACTGCCCAAGACTAATAATATAAATATAATATAATATAAACACTGTACATCGAGTCAAAAGCAACTGCCAATTACTAGCAATTACAACGTTAAATATCATAATTAAATATTTTATAATGTGCTCTTCAACAGGAAAATTTTCTATAGTGAGCAATTTATAGTATGTAGATTGTAGGTATATATTATAATCAATGCTAATATAAATGAATCACTATTTATACTAGGTAGGAGGTACTTACCTACTACCTATTTATTTAATATTCTTAATATATTTAAATTAATTACCTACCTAGTTTATAAAGACAATACTCCATAGGTGCTAATAGTACATTTTAAAATACTAATAAATTATAAATTTAATTAGATACAATATTCATATAATAATATAATATCTGCATAAAATTAGCGAATTAAAAAGCTGAATACTAAATTAATTTGTGCACAAAAATACTTATATAGTTATTGATTTCTTCTACTTAAACACTTATAACAGTTATAAAATGTCTACCTTATTGCACCAATATTTAAAAATTATACTGCAGCATACACCGTAAATTAAAATCCTTTAATATACATAAATGCATAAATAGTATAATCATTCAAACAAATTATTGATGTTCAATACAATGTGCCTAGGTATTGTGTATTTATTAAATATATTTATTTTTAGTTTAGTTTTATATTTCATTTTTATATTACATTATTGTATTTGATTACCTACCATAGTCTACAAAAATAGTCTGTATCAATACCTATATATCACTCGATATATTATTACCTACATTTTTATAGTATTATTTTAAAATTATTTTCTAAAATGGATTTATTTAGGACTTATACTTGTACTAAATTTAATGTTTACAAAATATCAATTCTTAATTATGTTCTAGTTAGCTCATTAGCTAATTAGTATATTATTAGCTTGGTAGCTCAATTATCATAGATGTATGTATGACAGTACGACATTGGGGTAGGCTATAATCTAGCCAAATCTGTATATGAGTTGTTGCAGTACCCTTTATTATACATTTTCACAGGATTGTAACATATAATACGGTATAGTATAAAATATGTATTACTTATAGGTACTTATATATAAAACAATTATAACCCTTAATTTTATATGTTTTAAAATTAATGTTATCAATTTTCATTTTATGTGATAGGTAGGTACCTAATAATATACCTATTATATATAATTTACTGAGTAATTTATTTAGTTTTTGAAATTATTTTCTTTTTACTTGATACATACTGTATGCATTATTTTCTATTTCATATGAAGAAAAATACAATTGAAAATTGCAAATACATTATATTTTTTAGGTACCTATTTTATTTAAAAAAAAATCTAACTTGACACAGAAACATTGATCGTTAAATTGTATTTAAAGTAAAAAAAAACCGTATGTTTTATATGGGGTTTTATCTATATATATATATATTATCTTGTATATTATCATCCTTGCATTTCTTTTCAATGTATATAAACTGTAAAAATAAATACAACAATAATCTGTGAGTATTTTTAAGAATTATAGAAATACTAGAAACATCTAAAAATGCTGTCTAGTTTTGCTCATCTCAATGCAGTGTTTATATCTACCAACTTACTAATATTTTTAATTTAAAGAAATAGTATAACATTGTATTCGAAAAACAGTTTTCAGTTAAGTTAGACTTTCTATAGGTTTTTTCAATATCAAGAAAATATAGGTAGATACTCTGCACTCTTCTTTCTTATGGTATGTGTAGCAACTACAAAAAGTAAATTATCGGAAAAATACCATTTTGTATTTTTGGTACATCTGATTGGAATTTCAAGGTATTTAAACTAAGGCTGTTTAATTTTGAATTCTATCGAAAAATGAATAATCGATTAATTGTTTTATTTAAGCTAATTTATTATTAATATATATAATTATTATATTACCTATATTATATTTATTAATATATTTAATATATTCAATTTATAAATCAATTTATTAACTACTTAATTATTATTGAAATAATGTGTTTAAAAACGAATAATTATAATATATGTATCTATATAATAATAATAATAAAAATGTTTTAAAATTGTGGCATTAATAAAATACTACGATTATTTGATTGATTGCCATAATGGATTACAACTCGATTAATCGTTTTTCTTCATGATTGGAAAGTAATTGATTAATCTATCGAAATTTTGATTAGGTAATTGAAATACCTAATTGAACCCTGGTGTAAAGCTGGTAAAGATACAGGGTTGGCTTAAAAAACCTACCCCCAAAAAAACCTAATACATAAACTTAGAAATATTAAAAAGTTTTGACTTTTTAGTGATAATAATATATATACGTAAATTACATTATTATTATAATATAAAATTGTAATTATATAAACTTATACTAAGAAATTAAAGGCTGCGAGCCAAGGCCAAAAGACCTGTTGCTTACGAGTCATAAAAGTAAAACAAAATTATTATTATAACATTTTAAACTTAAAACACTTCAATGATAAAAATTAAAAATGTAAACAATAAAAACTTATAATTGCAAGTTTGGTAACGCGAGTTGATAACATACATAGTTATAAAATACAGTTTTAAAAAAAACCCTAGGGTAATATTGGGTTTTTAGGTTTTATGGAAAACCCGGGTTTTTTTTCCAACCTGGGTAGATACCTAGTTCTTAATTATTATCAAAAGTACCTAGCTGGTATACCTCTGTAATTTTATGCACTTATTTAATATTTAATACATTAAATTTTAACGGAAAAGTCAAAATTAGTAAAAAAAAAAAATTACCAGCTTTCAATTATGGTGAAAGCACGTGCTGATGAATTTACTTATTTATAGTTATACAATTTCAGTGTTTAACAAATTCTATTTCGTGTGGGCGAAATATACAACTCATATCAGTATATCATAGGTATTATACCATAATTCAAATTAATTTGTTATTGAATTAAATGATCAAAGCAATTACGTAATTTAATGATAATAATTAAATATTATACAAAAGATTTAAGAGATTTAGAACTAATTTGCGATATAATTACGCTTCATTTAATAATGTACCTATCCTATGTGAATATAATATTTAGGTACAACATTCAAATAATGAGTTGATTTATTACAATTTTAAATTGAATGTGTGTAAATGTATATTTTAATTGCCATATTTAACTGACAATTTATAAAATTTTAATATGTAAATAAGAGATATATTTTATTACTGTTCAAGAAAAAAAGTACTTACTAATATAAATTACAATGCACAATATTAACTTGATTTTATTGATGGTATTTTTTCAACAAACCACTTCATCTATTAATCACATCACCCATTATGTGATTTCATAATCACGATTAAAATACATCGAGTTATAGCTTATTCATTTATTAAATAAAACATAATATTAAATAAACAAATGCATTTATCGAAGTTTTGCTGCGTACAAAGCTTAAATTATGACGTTTTGTTTTTTAAATTTTATAACAGATACGTAGGTATTAATTAGTCTACTCTAAATTCAAATTACAGTTTTAGCTTATTATTTAAACTTTATTTTAAGTTGCACATGGGTCAAATAGTTACGTAAGATAATTAATTTTACATTACGGTCCCTTAACTCAATATTATACTTATATTATAATAAATATCAGTGGCGTACGCAGGATTTTTCAATGGGGGGGGGGGAGGCTTGAAAATAAATAAGTGATCAGTAGACACAGAATTAGGTATGAAAGAATAAAAAAGGTGCGTTTTCAGTGTTATAATAAATACTGTTAAAAATATACATTATAATGTATATAGGTATATAATATATAGTGGCGTATTTACGGAGACCCCTCTATTGAAAAAGAACCAACAAATATTAATTTTGAAAACTTAAATACCAAAACTTCATTTTTGTAGATAAAACTTTTTTTTAAACAATAATAATTGGAAATAGAGTTTGATGACTTAAAAAAGTAATAATAATGCCCTAAAATGAATATAATAACTATACATTTTAGATTCTGAGCGGTGCAAAATATTTTCTCGTTTTACTATGATATTAATTGGTTTTATATTTTTCTTTGAGCAATTTATCGACCAGAAGACTTGACGTCATCTAATTTTTTAATGCGTACCCATTTTTTGGCATAACATTTTGTCAGCATTGTACTTTAAAGAGGTCATTTCTTGATTTTTTAAAAATGCATCTGAAAAAACCATCGGAAAAATATGGATTAATAATAATGGTTATTTTCTAATAAATCCGAAAATGTTGGTTTCAAACACTTTAAAATGATCACAGTGTACTTGTTTTTTTTTTGTTTATATTTTTTAATACATTTATAACATTATTATGTTTTAAAATTTAAACGTATATTTCAGCTTCCATTTAATGCATTTACGATTTAAAATTATTTTATATACGAGATTGGAGTTTTGTAGTAATCAAAATTCAATGAACTTTTTATTACTAGGATGTGGTTCTTTGGTACTTTTCTCATTTATTATCAAACTAAGGAATAATTTAAAGAAATCAATTAAAACTTTAAAGTATACCAAATCAACGTATTAATATTATCTTTTACAACCTCATGACATATTCCGTAGTTTGTTTGTATGTAGTATTTCTGTCAAAGACTGTTAACCTATTTGTTAAGTATACTTATATATAAATATTAAATTTAAAATATTTTTAATTTTCAAATAAATATCTTAAAATAATCCAAAAATAAAACCACCGTTTATTGTACAGTTATTTTTTTTTTATATCACGATTACAAAATTAGGAAAAATGTATGAATTTAAAAAAAAATATTTTGTCACTCGTTTTTATCGATGCTTAATGATAACATTTTTTCCATATCATGCAAAATATTTTAAAAAAATATCAAAATTAAATGCATTTAAGGCTAAGCCTTTTGAAAAGTTCAAAATTCAAATTAAATATTTTTAATAAGTATCTATTATTTATTTTTACCAAAATAGTGAACAGACCCTGCAACCCCTCCCTCTCTCCATTACTAACAGACCTTTGTCTGTAAACTAAGCGATATTGCCCCTAAAGATAGTAAATTATATAAATTATTCACGTAAATATCATTATATTAATAAATGGTTTTCAATATAGGTATTTAGACCCTCCTCCAGAAAAAAAGTTAAAAATATGTCACTGTATATATATCATATACCTAACATTGATAATATAAAACATAAAAAAAATAGAATTATACTGATAATGGGGGGGAACTTCAGCCCTTTATCACTCCCCCCTTTGCGTACGCCTCTGATATACATTATATTTATTAAGAAGACGTGATAGCCCCCGACTTCTAGTGCAAAATCATGTCTACGCAGAATGACGATAATTCGTTTCACGGTGGTATAAGAATAAAACACTTAGGTTTGTTCCAGCATAGTGTTGTAAACTTTTGGCGCATGCACAATGTCAAAGACGTGTTCCAGCAGAGCAAAATATTGAAAACATCTAACAAAATGTTTTTTCTGTTGCGAGTTTATCGTTCAGTCAAAAGTTGCGTACATGCATACAACGTGAACAATTTTATAATTTCTTGTTTATTCTTGTTTACGCAGCTGACACTCGTGACAATTGATAATAATTAATAAAAAAACATTGATTTCGACATTTGAACATTCATTTATCGTTGGATTGAAATATATTACAATGTTACATATTACTTTATTATGCTATTTAAAATTGAATCTAAAATGACGAAATTAATTAATTATTGTATATCACAATAAAACTTTTATTAAGTTATTTTGGTGGTAAGTGATAAGTATAAATTTAGGTTAATATTGGTTACATTTTCCACAGCCAAAAACTGTTCCAGCGGATCACTAGTTGCAAACTTGTTATTTTGGGCGCATGCGCGTTCATTATATGTTGCTATCAATGATAGCTTTATGAAATAATATAAATATATATATAAAAATTATATTATTCTGGAACAAACCTATTATATAATCGAAAGTTAACAACATTAACGACATGTCAATCACTTTTTATTAAATAATGCCTATAAAAAAAGGTTACAGTCGTTTGAAAAAAAAAAGAAAGATTTTTGAATGTAAGGTTGTATGCTAAATATTTAATTTATTGAAAAAACAATATGACATTCCCTTTAAAATGTTGTCAACTTTCAATTTTATAATAGGTGTTTTGTTTTTAAACCAATAAGAAACGAGTAATCGTAATTTTGCGTGGGCATATTTTTTAAACATATATCGCAATTACATAACAATAAAAATTGGTATTGACTCAAGACTATTTTAAAATATATTTAAATATATTCAAATTGTTGGATTTTCATTTTTCTTAAAATTTTATAAAAATTACCTATACAAAACCCCTTAAAAATTGGATGTATAGACGTCCTCTTAGGATGTTAGATACAATTATTATGTAACATTTTAATAAATAGATGCAGACAATATTTGGCTATGAAACACTGGCATTAACATTTTCTTCATATATATTCGTTTATTACTATTATAATAAGATTATCGTATTGTATAATTCAATTGTTCTATAATCTATGCAATACGCAATCATCTTGAATATTACAAAGGTACCTAAGTACATAAACAATAGATAATAATATGCGATCTGAACTGAAATTAATATGAACGTTTTATAGTATTCGTATGTTTTAATGTTTATAGTATAAATATAGTAATAGTTATTCGCTCTTATGAATGACGCAAATAAGTATATCTGGTGGGCGACGTGTTGTTTAGGAATTTCGAGAGGAATTTTATACTATAAAATCGTTACCGCAAAACTGCTTTATGAATGAAGACATTACAATATTATTTTGTGCTATTGAATGTACGTTATTTGCACTTTTAATGTCCTTGAATCAGTGTCGTAGTGTATTAAAAATAAAAATTACTATATAATAGGTACCTATATTATTTTACTATATTTATACATATTTTATAAAATAATGACATTGTAATTTAATGTTTAACTTCTGAAATTTCGTATTTATTTTTAGACAATAATATTATTTTAGTTAGAGCTCTTAAAATATTTAGAAATTCGTATCGAATTGGAAAAATAGTTTGATATGGCGTGATGACCATCTGGTAGAGCAATTTTTTTCAAGTTTTACTCCACCAACTAGTAAAATTTCAGTTCAAATTTTTCATCGTTTTCCACTTAATGCAAAATAAACATATAATTTGTAGATAATGGCAAAAAAAAATTCAATTTCAATTGAGGTATCTAATATATAGTAATATATTATATTATAATATTATATCTAATATATGAAGTATATAATTCATAGTATCATTTAAAACCAAGTTCAAATTATGCGCATTATAGTTATATATAGTTGCATTATTTTCATAACATTTGCGCCGCCATAGTCTTTTCGCGTAATTTAATCCACTTAAATGTACATTTTTAGACATTAAGGGATAAAATAGCAGTGGCGTATTTAGGGGGAGGAATTACGTTTTTGGAGGCAGCAAATTTTAAAGGGTTTTTGAATAATATTACTTTTTTTGGAATATTTGATGAGTGTTTTTTGAGTTGGGAAAAAATATAATGAAAAGTGTGATTACTTTTTTTTTGTTTTGCTTATTTTTACATGTTTTAAAGGAGTATTTAGTAATTATAAATTTATAAATTGGGTAAAAATAGTTGATGATCTTTTATTTTTGATTAATTACATTTCAAAGATTTCAAAGAAATTATAATATATTAATATAATAAAATATAGATACGCCACTGCAAAATAATAATAATAACAATAGAAAATATAATACCTATAATTTGTATATATAAATTATGTAGGAGACGATGACGTACACTTAAACCACGATGTTTTCATCAATAGAACTGAAGCTTACATAATCGCCATCAGTTATCTTAAGACGCGTTCTACGACTAGTGTAGTTGATGACTAGGTTGGTATATACAAATGATTAATCGTATAGTATTATTGAATAAATAGGTATATGTAATATGTATATAATCAATGGTAGTATCCACGAATAATCGAATATACCGTTCCCATGACTCGTGTGTACTGACGATTAATCATATTCTTTAATTACACGAATAATCGTCTCTTCATTACGTGACTATGTACTGTATAATGACAAATATTCGTCGCGTCGTGTGAACATTGCCACGGTTATTCTTTTATTGATAACAATGTTTTGATACGTGTCACTTTTACCGAAAATCTGAGAGTAACGAATATAGATATACGTACCATTCCCACCACTCGTGGTACACGAATACCGAATATTCGTTGAGGACACGAGTCGTGGGATTATAGTGGTGCTGCAATTATCGCGTACAAACTATGATAGGTAATTTATTTTTATAACTAACTACATACAATGATGTATGTAAGATGATAAACGCCGTCGCTGTTCTTTTTTTTTCGTATTTTAAATCAAATTAATTTTAACATAAATATTATATAAAAAAAATGTTTAGTGTTTTTTTAATGTAATAATAAAGGTCTTCCTATGCCCCCCTCCCCAACTTGGACACTGGCATGAACACGTATGGGTTTACGTGTATTTTTTTAATTATAGATTTTATTTTTAAGTTTTATTTTAATTTAAAATCTTTAAAGAAATATGTGTAAGTATTATGGTAGATTCTATGGTGTGCTTGGCCTCTTGGCGAGCCCAGTACGATAGCCGATAAGCATTTCCCATTTTAATTTGGTGAAAAAAAAGATTCTATGGCGGCGGTAAATATTCCAGTATATCATTTTAATTTGATAATTTTATGAAAGTCCGATTAACTCAATTGCTATACCTACCTAATAATTTTTTACATACAATTATAGGAAGTATGAAAAATTTTGTTATTCTTTAAGCTTTCAAGTTTTAACTAATAAAAAATATTCATCTCCAACGCCCTTAAAAAATAAATATTATTATTAACAATATTTTTTTTAAAAAAAGTTAATTTTTGATTAAAAGCTAAACCAAAAAGTTCATTTTTAATAGAAAATCATTGTGTCCAAAGTTAAGTCTATTCTGTTTCAACAATAAGTTTTTACAATATTTAGGAGAGGGTTGAGGTTGAAATACATTTAGCACTCACTGAGAAAATTTTTTGTGGGCGACGAACGTCCATCAGTGGTGTCATTTCAGTTTTTTTAAAAATGCACGTCATTACTTCTTTAAAAACGGAAATAAGCAAGCAAAAACAGATCATCGACTTTTTTCCTAATTATATACTACACGAAAATACTTCTATATTTCTTTAAAATGGTTTTTGGTCAGTGCAATTGAAGTCTGTCGTGCAAAAACTCGACAAATCCACTTTTTCAAATTTTTCCGGAAACGAAAAAAAAACGTTTTAAAAATTGGGTATTTATGATAAAACCAATGTTGAAAATCATTTAGGTACATACAATTATGATAAAAAAGTTTTAATTATTGTTTATTTGATTTTTATCATTACTACGAAATTGGAGCTTAAAATAACCTAAAATTTACGGAGTTGTCTGATTTCTTGTCCAGAATTTTTTGTTTTTTTTTTTTTTTGTAAAGTTTTATTTTAATAATATTTGTTCCAATTTTGTTTTATTTATTAAAATACGATAAAATGTATTATTCTTCAAACATAAAAATAACAAATTAAAATGTAAGGGTAATACAATATAATTTAAAAAAATGTTGACAAATTTTTACTTTTATCCAAATTTTTCATACACATACCTCATATTTTTACAAGTAAGGGTTTTAAATATAATATATTTATTAATGCATGAAAAATCTGTGATAATTTTATATTGATAATTATAACAAATATTGGGTAGGGATAGACAGTGTTGTCAACAATTTCCGTGCACGAACAAGATAACTCCGTTATTTTTAAATATTTCTATATACTTACTTATTTTAAAAATAATTTTAAAATAGTCTTGTGCCAATAACATTTTTTATTGTTGTGTAATCATGGTATTTGTTAAAAAAATATTTCTACTTAGATTGCAAATCCAGATTGATTTTAGAGGCATAACAACACCTATTATTAATATTAAAGAAAACAATATTTTCGAGTGCACTTCTGAGCTTTTTTTCATTATTCTAAATACGACGTGCAATATATATATATTGCTTACAATTACAATATATATTTGCAAATCTTGTTTAACCTATTAAAATAATTGTAATTCTTTTGGAAATTAATGTTCCAAAAAAAAGCTTCGAGGTGTCCTGAAAATGTTGTTCTCTTTAATTTTGATAATAGGATTTAGTTCTAAATTTATTCTGACTAAAATGATTTGCAATCTTTGCGTATTTTATGGTATCAAAAATCACATGTCCTCTTAAGAAAACTATCAAGAAATTTAAAAATTCATTACCTCTTCAAAGTACCAATTGTAATGTATTTTCATGAATTTTCTACCTATCAGAAAGCTTTTATTACTAAAAAGCTATAATTACTTAGAAACTCTTATTTTACTTCTTCTACCAAAAAAAGCGTATACAAAACTAAAACAAAAAAAAAATTTATATATATATATTATTGTACAATCTCTATACTCAGAATCTTGATTCGATTATCAGGTGACATATCACCTAAATCCTCGGTCAGCTAGATCCCTATGGTTATCTAGATCCCCTGTGGTTAACTAGATCCTTATGAGTGAATTAATTCCCCTGTCAACTAAACCTCCTTGGGTCATCCAGATCTATGTTATTGTAATCACCTGAAAACATATATTGTTTTAAAAATTTGATATAGTTCTCAAAACTTAGTTTGATTATTATTCTGTTATAATTAATGGAGCCTCTAACTACAGTAACTATGTTAAATGCCATTCGTAACTTCCAAATTGTCCATTCTATATAGTACTCAGTATTCATCAATGAGAACACGTGGCCTACTGCTGTATTTGAATCAGGTTAAGTAAAAGAAAATTCAACGTCCATCTATATTGCTTTTATATTAAGTTTATTAAAATTTATAAAAGCTGATAAGTGATAATCTTCACGAGTGACATTTTTGCATTTAAAATTTTTTTCCTTAAACAATTTTTCAAATACTTTAAATTGTTGGAAAAAATTATTTTCGTTCATACCCATATTAACATTACAAATTTAATTGATAAAAGTTGTTGATATTTTTTTATGTAATTACAAATACAAATAACTGCATATTTTTTTAGTAAGTGTGTATAATACCTATGCCTATGTGAAAATATATATGTATTTCTGTCAATTATGTTATTTTAAAAAATGTTTTTCTCTAGTGAAAATTGAAAAATAGTTATATCAGGTATTGAATTTGGAATCCGGGACAATTAACCATCCTGAAAGGCTTTTTCGGGACACCGTGACATATGGCAACCCTAATCTAGATCCCCAGTAGTCAATTAGTTCTCTGTGGTTGTTTAGATCCCCTGTCAACTAGATACTTTTGTGTCATTTACATCTTGGGGATCTAGGTGATATATTTTATAGGTATTAATCTAATTTGGTATGTTGATTAAACATTTTTCATGGCTATTGGCTACGTTTCTTTTAATATTTTTTTCATATTCTTATATGTGCATTAAAATTTAATATGTACCTGTAGTACCCATCTACAATTATAATATGTGTATACTGTATATATATAAATTATGTTATTATAAATTGTAATTAGTATTAATAATAATAATTTAATAACAATTTAACAAATATTTAATACGTATACTGTGTAAATATAGGTAGGTTCTCAATAATGAATAGAAATAAAAAAATTTCCAATTAATATATATATATGTATATATGATAATAAATCGTGTGATTAGATTAGGTATATAATTATGTGGTTTATCAATAGACATGTTATATGGCATTATATGTATTAATGATGTAATTAATAAACAGTAAACAATTTTGTATCAAATTAATTAATATTGTGAATTGTGATTCTATGAAATATTATGTAATTTTAAATTGAAAATAACTCATAACTTCATGATTTTAATAAATTAAGCTTCTTTAAATAAAGACTAGGTATGCAAAATACGGTATATAACATAAAACTATTGAAATATCCTGGGAAGTACATACAACACCTTGGTAGCTATTACTTAACGGTATTACAGGTAATTATTGGTCTGTAAAAGTTACCATGTATTCGAAAATTACTAATTACCGCAGTTTCGATAACTGTCCAAAGTTTTTTTATACATTCGATTGATATCAATTTATTAATTATTTTGATGAGCCATTATCTATTTACAGTAAATATACAGAATACCATGATAAAAATATTTATTATTTCGATTTGTATTTACTAACTCTTAATTATCATTATATAGAAGTTCGCATTCTGTTTCATATTAATTAAATTGTATGTAATATAAATGCTCGTTGAAATATTTCACCTGATGTGTGCATAGTATTCGAAGTCAAATTGACTTATTATTAAATTGTCAAATATAACGGTGTACAATTCAAGATTCTAATAATTATTTTCTGAATTACGAGAAAATAACCATAATCAATTTTGACAAAAGCATGTTTTTACGTAATTTTCGATAGTTTTTTTTTCTTATTTTTTTTTTTAAAAAAAACTACTTCTTAAAAAAACTATTAAGAAAATTAAAAATAACCTCTTTAAAGTACTAATTAGTTAACATTTATTACCGAAGAATGGGTACACATAAAACATTCGGAGCACTCCTTCTACTAGAACTTTTACGGGCATAAAAAAAAGTACCAATGTTTACCAATAAAATAATCTTCAATTTACTCAGAATCTAAAAATTAAATATTCTTGATAAAGGTGGTAATATTAAGGAAACAATCATAAATTACCATTTTGTATTTTTTTCTACAGATTAATATCATTTTTAAATTCTGAGTAAAGCGAGGAATGTATAGATTCTAAGATAATGTGTTTTTTTATGCATCTATGTAAATTTTTTTCAGGTACGAGTTGAGCAGGACTTTTGGAGTAAAAAGCTTTTTTAATAGTATATATTATAAATATTATATATATTGTTATATACTATATAATAATACTAATACACTAGTTTTAATTAGTATTTTGAACAGGTAATTTTTTAATTTTCTTAGTAGTTTGTAAAGACAAATTACCTTTTATATTGGAAATATTTTATAAATATAGGGGAAATAACAAAATACCAAATAAACTTGTCGTGGTTACTTTTAGGTTTCTAAACTTAAAACCTAGGTTTTCCCTATTGTGTCCGTATAATTACTATAGTACATAATATGTATATAATAATATAATATAGTTGCAATTGTTGATTTGGTTACCACTTACCAGGGAGGTAGATATTATTATTCGTTGTAATACGTTTAGAAATCGAGAATTTAGCACGCTCGCAGAGCGGGCTTTCCTAACTTATTTTTTTAATAGTATTATACTCGCCGAACTTCGTTCAGAATCGTTTTTCGAATGCAGTTGCTTTCAGATTTAAAATAATAATAATTAATATTACATTATTCTGTCCGAGGACCCAATAGACTATAGACTAACTTCCATTGCTTGTATCTGCCATCTGGACGAATTTTTAATTAATAAAATTTCAGTGAAATATTTCAAAATTTTATATTTTATGAAATTTTCGAACACTATACGTGCATGTTGTGTATAAAATTAAAAACTGAACAATACACTGAATGGAAAAACTACATATTGTCAGCTTTAATTAAACAAGTTAGGAAATGGCCCATTTTTCGGGCGGCTATATACATCCTCGGTTTCTATACATATTTATTAGAGTTCTATGTAAAACTAAAAAGTATCCAATTACGTTGTATTTACATTTTATTATTATTGTATACATTTTTTTAATCAAGACTGGCCATTTTAAATTATTCTGTTTGCTATCTTAAACACATGCGCGTGTACACACGTTATTGAAAAAAAAGCTGATAAACTGAAAAAGTTTAATTTTAATATTGTATATTTTATATTTTAGTATCAGAATAGAAGTGCACCAGGGTTCGGTTTTGAGTCTTTATTTATTTTCTCTAATAATGGATGAAATAACAAAGGATATACAGGGTGAAGTATACATACTGTTTGCAGATGATATAGTGTTGATTGACGAGCCTTGGGGAAATGAACGGTAGACTGGAAGAGTGGAGATAAGTTCTCAAAGGGATAGGGTTAAGGATTAGTAATTGTATAATAATATATTATAGAGTATGATTTTGAAAAAATGGAACACCGAATGAATAAGGAAAGGCAAGTAATGAAGTTGAGGAGGGATGTAGTTGGTGAGGTTGAGAAGTTCAAGTATTTAGGATTGCTCTACAGAAGAATGGTGGTTTTGAGGGAAATATGAAATATAGGATGAAGTGTGGGCGAATGAAGTGGAGAGAAGTGTAAGATATTTTGTGTTTTTAATTTGGATAAAAGGTTAATTTTTCAAGACAATAGTGAGGCTTGCAATATGACGTTCGGATCGAAATGTTGGGCAGTGGATAGGAAGATAGAACAGAGTATGAGTGTGGCAGAGATGGGAATGTTAAAATGGATGAGTGGAGTGACTAGAGAGTACAAAATAAGAAATACATATATTAAGGGTGAGTAGTATAGTGGCTCCAATAGTAAACAAAATGAGGGAGAATATATTAAGATAGCTAGGGCATGTTTTAAGGAGAGAAGAGACAGAATCAGTAAAAGTAAAATAGAGGGGGTCGTTGTACGTGAAGAGGACGTGGAAGTTCTTTGAAAGTTGAGTTCTAGGGTGGTCGACCCCAAATATTTGGAAGGAAGGGTGAAGGAGAAAAAGAGACTGGGTAATTTGTCTTTAGATGAAAAATTTAAATAATTTTATTCCTGTTTTATACATAAGCATGTATAAAAATACAGGGCCGTTCCGAAGACATATTTAAGGGGGAGAAAAAAAAGGTCATCAACTTTTTTCTGTATTTTTCAGACGAATCAAAAGTTTTCCAAAGAAATACTTTTCTGAAAATGTAAATAAGCATACAAAACATAAATTATAAATATTTTGCCAACAAAAATACAAAAATGACAGGATTGCCGACAATATTCACCATATATATTTGCCCCACACCCTCTCTAAGGAAGGCCCTGCAGTAGAAATGAGATAATTGACGTGCTATTCATCTGTTGTATTTCTCACATTGTATCTATATAATATAATATAGTCTGTGAGGAATGTTAATTTAGTCTTAGTGTCTCTGCAGCGTATATATTATCATTTTCATTTTTATTACACGCGTGTTGGTTCACGTTTATTGTCACTGTTTTACAATATCTACTAATTAAAAGTCTTCATTTGGAGGTGACAAAAAAATGTATATAGGTATACCTTCTTGTATACACATATATTGATTTAACCGATAACCTTCGAATATTACATCCAGGATATATATTTATAGTCATTGTCTTGTTTTTTTAATACATTACAATTATACTTGCCTCCTAGTGGTGAGTGGAGTAAATACAAAAGGTCGCCGTCAATCATTGAGAAAAATGATATTTGTTTTTTGATTCGTTCGATTATACAGTAAACAATATTTTAAAACACGATTTTACTAAATGAAAATTATAATAATAATAATGGACGCAGAATCGTTTAAATTAATAATAATACCTATATAATAATCTAAATTTTCAACGATTTGATAATTACTGTACTTGTCACTAAGGGGGCAGTATATGCTGTGTACGTTTGTTTAGTACCAGTCAGTATATCGTTACCTGAGAATGAAAAAGGTTTTGAATAAATTTTTTTGAAAATCACTTTTATATGGAACAATTTTTATATTTATTCTGCGTCATCTTGCCATTTATTCAATCCGATAATAATTATTATTATTGATATATACAGAATATATAAGAGTTCTAATTCATGAAAAAGAAATAGCCGTTTTTAACTATAACTAGAGGTCGGGTTTATATTTTCTTAAAATATGATGTTTTTATGTCATTTAAAATAGGTAATATATTCTCTTAATATTCTTTTAAAATGCCAGATATATGATGTTTTATGTACTCAAAAATGTAAAATATTCTCATAATATTCTTAAAAAAAAAAAAAATAAACAATAATTAAATTTATGTATTTACATTATGAACGAATGTTCAACCTTTTTCTTTTTGCACAAGTACCTTATTTAGGCATCGAATAAGTAGTAAATATTGGAATAATATTATAATAATACCTAAATAAGCAATACAATGTTTATTAGATGTAAATATATTAGAAAATGAAAAATTGTTAAATGTAATTTGTTATTAAATGTTTTACCTACTTATAATTTTATGTACATAGAAATAAATAATAAAATTATTTTCTTCGAAAAAATATTAACAAAGATTTGAATATTGTCTTATATTCTCAAATAATCTATAGCGTATTGAATATTCTCTAAACTCTAAAATATGCTTTTTTATGCAAAATAATTTTTTTTTCTTTGAATTGTATGTTTCGTGAACCGTTAAGATATATCTATCTTACCCCTATTTAACCGTATAGACCAGAAACAAATGTGTATAAAATCATAAAAATCCTACCTCCAACTATAACGGTCTCCCGAAAAATTCGTTATTTGGACGTAGAACCTTATTTTCATTCGCAGATGACAATATTATGTGTAATGTAATATTACGGTTATTTCGGTTTATTTGAATCATTCAAAAATATGAAAATGACCTGTATAAGGTAATTTAACAATATTTTATGTACTTTTGATATTGTAATGTGTTTTAAAATGACAAAATATTACAGTATAATACTTTATTATAATTTACATTGCCCGTAACATATATATATATATATATATTATATTATGTTGTAATACGTTTGTAAATGAGACTAAAGGTTCAAGGCCGTTGGTCGCGGACGGTATTTCTATTTCGTATATTTTGTGTGTACAAGAGAACACGGTGTAAATTACAATCAATGGTCTACCGTTGATTATGAATTACAATCAATGGTCATACCTATTTATAAATGTATTACACAGACCGCGGATGAGTAAAAAAAAATCATTTAATTAAACGCTTTCGCGTATACATGCATGCCATAAAAAAACCTATGTGTGTTATATGGACATATAGGTACCTATGTATATATGTCCTATATATTATATAGGACATATATGTACAAAGGTATATGTCTATATATATATATATAAATAAATAGACACGCGGATGTGCGTGCGCATTCGGTCGGGGCCACGCGTTTACAGTGCATCGGCGGATGCCGCGGTATCGGACCGGTTCGCGTTGGTGGACGAGTGTCTGTCCGTCGCGCGGCCGCCGCAGTCTTCGTCAGCTATAATAGCCATATTATGTATCACGAGTCCGACCATGACCGGCCGCAGTTCGTGCCACTGGGCTTCAGGCACCTGAACAAAGAGACCTGGGTCGTGTCCAAAAAAAACGGTGAGGGTGAGTACCCCCTCCCCTCCTCTCCTCTCTCTCTCTCTCTCTCTCTCAATAAGTGACGTGCGTTTTTTTTTTTTTTTTTTTTTTTACGAGGGTAGGCTTACGAAGCTCTAACATAATATGCGTTTTGAAAACGACAAGTGTGTGTGTGTGTGTGTGTGTGTGGTCTACGACGATTCTCTCATTATGTACAATGTGTGTATGAAAAGAAGAAAAAAAAAGGATTTTCAAAATCTGGTCGTACTTACTCGCTCCGTGTTATAATATAGGACTAATGTCGCGGGAAAATTCCATTATATATTATACGTTTTGTCCGAGACGATTTTGTACGCGACCATATTATTGTTCTCAGCTCGTGCTTGGCCGCCTGCCGGTTTACCTTCCACGATCCACACACCACACTCGAATGGGTATAATATTAACACGGTGTATATGGGCATTATGACGTCGTCTATTATATTATTATTTTCTATTCGCCTATTATTGTACGTCATGTCCGTTTTGACATTTTACCGAAATTTCGGATTGAATACATACGGTTCGCAAGCTCCTCAAACGTGTGTGTATAAACACGAAAAATCACGTTAACGGCGGGTGTATTGCGATTTGCGTTTGTAATCGCCGACAGTGTAATTAGGTATGTTATATTGTACACGATATTGATGAAACCGTGAAATACAATCGCTCATTAGTCATACGTCTTACCGATTATTGGTTATTATTACTAATATACAATCAAATTTATTATAGAGCAGGTACACAATATCTATAGGTATTGTGTTACCCGTAATGTTTTTAATGTACCTACGTGATTGGCATATATTATTATTATTATTATTATTATAATACGGTACAAATAAATTGTGAAAGAAATTTATTCCAGAAAATGTTATTCATTGCCAGTAATTTATACCTACACGATTTATAATATACTCGTAATTCGACTATAGGTATTCGTTTTTATTATATCGAAATATAACGTCAACAATTTCATTAAAGAAATTTCTCTAATATATTCTTCCATACCAATTCAACTACTGCAGGTATAAACAAGGTAGCACGACGTTAGTTACTTTAGTTGTTTATTTCTAAATCTTACTTTTTTTTTTTCTAACTGAAATTTCATGTTTTATTAACCTATATAACCTATATATTATTATTATGTTATTAAAGTGCCCATTGTCTGTTAATGCTCCACGGCGTATTTAGGACATTCGTATATTATTTAATTTGATTATATTTTACTTTTGTGCAAAGTGCAACAACTATAATTACATAATATATGGTAGTATTAGTAAACATTTAAATTTCGTATTAGATTTCTTTTTATAGGTAATATGTAAAGCACTATTATTGTAATATCTTATATTAGTTATTACTTAATATAATCTTTTTTTGAGTACTCTCGGCACACACATATTTTCTTTTTTCATATATATAGTTACTTTTTATAGTATATATTTATTTTTATTTTCAGAAGAGTAATTAATTTTTGAATTTTAAATGTACCTTTATTTGATACAGTATTTGGTATAAATAATGTACCTATTTGGTTTTCATTTTTTTTTTTATATAAGTATAAACTTATATGAGATATTAACATATTTTATGGGTTAGATAAATAATACATTAAATAATTTTCTGTGCGACCGAAAATAGTTTTAGCACCTCTATAGGTATGTGTTAGGCTTAGTAGATAAATATACATTTTTATGTGATGTTTTTATATGAAAATGCGTACAGTGTAATATATTTAATGTATTCAAATTCGTTGATAGATGCGTACTTAATTAATTTTCTATTCGCAGATAAAATTGCGTTTTTCATTTAATTTGTTTTTACAACACATTCGTTATACATTCTGAGCATAGCGAGGAATATAGTGGTGTTTTACATTGATGTTTTATTTACACTTTTTCGGACAAAAGGATTCGTTCTAGTTGGTTACTTTATATTGTCTTTATAGAGATCATTTATTTTTATTTTCTGTAACGAAAACTACCCTTTATAAGGTAAATAACATAAACAGTTTTTATAAATTAGAAAATAACAAATAAATTATGTAATCATGTTTACAGACTATATAGGTTATAATATAATTATATTATTTTATACCTATTATTTATAACTACCAAAAAATATTGAAAATTATTGTAAATTAGAAAATTAAAATGCCAGAAACTTGAAATTTGCACTAAATATTTACTATAACACTATGTATATTGACGTCGTATTTTTCATTAGGCGTGCATAAATGCTAATAATAGTAATACTCATGTTATATACACCGAAGCTTCGCTCAAAATCGTTTTATCGAAAAAAAAAATGAATCATTGTTTTCAAATTAAATATATCCACCACCAAGTATATAAGTACCTACCCAACGAGCAAAATACTTCCACCCCACACTGATTGAATTTTTTTTGTATTATTTAAGTTCAATATAGAATTTATTTTATGTAAGCAATTTATAAGTTTTCGTCATTTCTATTCCATATATTACCTATTTTTATTTATTTTTCATATTGCAGTAGATACAAATTGGTTTTCAAATAAAATAACTATAGTCTGACACTTACTTTTAGATATTTATTCAATATTTATTTAAAAAATTTAATTCTCGAAATAGTTATTTATTGAAGTTTGGAGGTTATTTCGGGATATCATCATGTGATCTTATCGCTTTTCAAGTCTTAAAACTGAAATAAACAAAAAATAAATATAAATATAAATGAATAAATAAAAATAATTTTAACAAAAGTCGTTTATTGTAATGAATACCTATGTAAAAATAAGAATTATTTTTCATTATTGAATATTTGAGTATCATGCCATACTTACCTAATTTACAAGTTATAACTATGCGTATTATATAATTAAAATGTCTGAATAATTGAAAATAATCCTCTGCTCAAAGTGTATATTAATTATCTTTGTTTAATATATTCTACGTATCTCAATTAAATGTTGAATACTACACGGTATCTACGTAATAACCCTCATTGCAAATGTTAAAAAAAAAACTACAAGTTATTCAGACATTCGGATTTTTGACGTGCTGCCCGTTTTAAAACGTGTACGCACTAAGAAATATTGCCATCTATCTAGTTTCTATTTATAAAAATTAAATTTAATCGTTTAGTATATTTCGAAAATATTATCATAATATTATGGACATAAAAATGTTATATTTCTATTCTACCTATAATAAATTTACACTTATGTATAGTAATTTAACTTAATGTAAGCTATAGTAATTTAGCATTAATGTAATTTATCATAACAGATTGATTTATATATTACATATAATCTATTATGGTTTAAATTTCGTTTTTAAATTTTACTAAAAATGTATTTCCCTCCAAAAAATTAAAAAATTTCATTTTTTCTACTATACGTCTATTTTCGTTTTACGACAACAATAATTTAAATTACATTTATTACCTATTATTTAATATTTATGCAATATGAAATCATGCTTATATTATATAATTTAGTTTTTTTTATGCACCTACACAAGTAATATATAAAATAATAATATAATATACCTACAGATAATAAATTATATTAATTTATAGTATAACAGTCAAAAGTGCTCAAGTGTTTTTGATATCATTATTTTTAAATGTATTATTCTGTTTTATTTATTTTTTTTATGTATCGGTAATTTTTTTTGTATGAGCGGAAATGGATGTTTATTTTTTTAGAGGAAAACGGTTATGGCCAATTGACATCGTTATGTAGTAGGTATACAAACTTGGCAACTTGTATTGTTATAACAATATGATACTTTATGCATGTTTAAGGATTAACAACTAAATGTATGATATGTAATCATACTATCTCGTATAGATATACAAATGTTTTGAGAGAAAAATAATATGGCAATAGGGAATGATGTACAGGTAGATATTCAAATTTGATGTTTTAGTCAGGTTGTTTATATATATATAAATATATATAATATATTATACTCGTAGTTGGTAAAAAATAATTAAATATTTCATGTTAATATGATGCCAACACAAACATATTTATATTGAAAAAACTCCTCCCATTTAGTATTTATCAATTTTGTCAGCTTCCGCGTAATCTTCGAATTACGAAATTAAAATAAAATGATAGAAAACAACACTATTTAGTACTTTGCTTAACCGTTTTATTATGAATATTTTTATAATATCTCAAATTGTAAAAAAAAACTAATTTTAATGCAGTAATGTAATTTTGTTCATTAGATTTTTTTTTTTTTTGTTTTCTTATTGTTTGATACAATTGAGAAATAAATAAAAATATGACAATGACATGGGATCAATTTATTATAAATTACTTTTAAAAATACTAAAATATTTTAAAACTAGTCATTATATTCATTTTTCTTAGAATGTTTTTAAATTGCCTACATAGAACTTCTTAAAAATGAACGCGTTGAAATCCATTTATATAGATATAACTATCTATGTATAATATTTCCTATAATAATGCAGCAATACGATACATAATAGACTTACTAGATGTGTTTTTGCAGAATCTTTTGAATTTTAAGGGGTAATAACGAAAATATAATAGGTATTAATTATTTCAAATATAATTTTTACATGGGCGTTTACTATTTATTCAGTATAATGTATACAATAATTAATTATTTGTTTTGATAAATTTAATATGTATTATTGAAAATATATCATTATTGGCATAAATGTTAAAATAAGAATATAAGAAACGGTAAATTATAATTCATTTTGGAACCTTGCGAGTCAGTTCAAAGTTTGTAATTCATTCTAACGTGTAATTTATTGCACTGTCAGATTTCTATAGATATTAAGATATAATCGTTAAACATTGAGTTTTATAATTCTGTCATGAAAAAACATGAAAAATAATACCACATTTAAAACGGTTAAATCCTGTAATTTCGTATTGGTATATTTTATTTTATTTATAAACTATAAAAATAATTTTGTATTAAAAATCCTTATGGTGGCAGGTATAGGTACTTGTAATTTCATCTATTTTAAATTAGATGAGGAATAGTACTTTATGGTAGGTTATAGGTATATAATAGGTATTACGAGGACGCCACACACCTGATTTTCTAGGGGTTTTATATAGGCAATTTTTATGAAATTTAAAAATAAATGAAAATTCAACAATTTTAAAATAGTCTTGTGTCAATACCATTTTTAATTGTCGTGTTATCAGGACATTTGCTTAAAAAAACATGTTTCGAATTTTTAATTTATATCAACTTGAGAATATTATAAAAACATGAAATAAAAAATAAACTCTAAAGAAGAAAATTGTCTAGCGACAGATGGAGCCGATTTTTGATATATACATTTTTATACGTTTCATGAGCTGTTATGAAAAAAAAATCGATATTTTAACAGTTCATAAAACGTATAAAAATGCATAAATCCATCAGTTGCTAGATAATATTGCTAGCTATATAGTTATATTTGTTTTTTTTTTTTAGTTTTAACATGTTTGTAAATTGATAAAAATGAAAAATACTAATGCAAGTTTTTCATTGAATCATTGTCGATGTATCATCCTCTTAATATTGATTTTGTTAAAAATCAATAGTACTACGAGTTTAAAAGTATGCTGTATATCCTATCATACAATATTTACCTACTTAATTTTAAACATAGTTTCTAAACAGTAAGTAAATATATATGTTTCATATTATAGGTACTCACGATAATTTAGTATTAAATATTAATCTTAAGTTATGACTTACGTTCAGTCAATTATTTCTATATTATAGTTTGTAGAATAATTTAAAATTTGATTAAAAGGTAACGTATACATTCATTGGAAAGTATGTTTCTAGTAATAATTTAAAGAATACTATAAACCCGGATTAGAAGTTATACTCGGGGGTGGGGGGTATACATAGGCAATTTTAAAGAAATTAAAAAAAGAAAATTTAATAATTGAAAAATGTTTAAATAAAGTTAAAAATAGTTATATGATGTAAAATAATTGATAATAATTGATAATGTGGTAAATATTTTCAAAATATATATTATACGAGTATTGAATAAATTATAAAGTGATTATATTTTCGAACTTTAAACTCCGATTATCCTCAATTAATTAGGTTTTATAGGTTTGTTGTTTGGAAAATAAAATCTATGAGTGTTTGTCTTTTGGTAATGCTCGAAGAAAAATAATGAACATTCGAGATTGTATATAATATGGATGGTCAATGGTCATGTACAATAAATTATTGTACAAAATATATACCCGAGGGGAATGTACAAATTTTTTTTTTTTTTGTATCTCAAAAATTCTTTATTTATATTATTATTGCGTATCATTATGTCAGAAGTCTTGATAATTCAGTTGTCAATGTCAAACATTTTTAAAATGTATATGTTATATTATAATAATATATATATTATATTAGGTATAATAATAAAATAAACAGTGACGGTCAAATTCATTCAAAGTAATGTGTTTTGGTCGGTTAAACCGCATCATTTCTTGGTAATTTTTCAAACGTCACACACATTAGGTAGGTTCACCTAGTTCACCAAGTTAGAACAATATAATTTCTATAGATTTTAGATTTGCGGGTGATTCATTACGAAATTTCAAGAAATGATTTCTCTTATAAAATATTAACGGATGTCCAATTTCCTTTCTTTATAAACTTTTCGAGCAGTTTTTCAGTTATCCGTAAAATGATCATATACAAATTTAAAAAGAAAGAAAACACTACACTGTAAGTAATATAATATGTCTCGCTTTACACAGAATCTAAAAATGTCTTTCTTTAAGAATTTAAATTAACTTTATTTATTTCCTAATAATTAATAAAATTAATAAATTATTTGTTAACATGATCATCCATTTTTAATACTTTATTTAAATTTAATTTAAAAATTCATTATTTAATATGTCGATAATCAATTTATATTTATTTTGTACTCTTTGGAGTATATAATATGTATACATTAAGAATATTATATTATACTCATATATTTTTTTGCAACGTTTTATTTGTGTAAATAGTTTTCGTTACGGTCGGTGGGCAAAAATATCGTTCTTTCCAAATGAACACGTTTTATTTTAACAAAAAACCATTTTTAATCATGTATCATTATGTTGACACTGTTAGTCGATATCGTACCCATATTTATTTTGTTTGTACAGTGGCGGTATATGTAGTATCTGTTTGTATTATTTTTTTTTTTTTGTATTTAGTGCTTATTATGACAAAATTTATTACTGTTTTTATCAAACTATAGCCTAGAGAATGATAAGTGGCCGCTGATGCGAACGCCCCTGGCTGGCGGTTTATTTTCATCAAGGTAACGTAAAATAGTTTTTTGTGATAAAATCGTGATAACATTCCACAACCGGTAAAATAAAACTACAATAGCCAAAAGTTCCATTTGTACCCAGAATGAACCTAAAAAGGAAATAATTAAGACGTATACAAAAGCTTAGCCGGCCAAACGTACACAGACCGTGCGACTCGCACTTTAGGCGTGTCATAGTTTGAGAATTAAGAACCTCCTTATCAGAAAAAAATAGTTGCCAACACATTTGCCAGCTTCCAATTTTCGTTCTCCCGACTATGGTTTATAACTTTTTCGTAGTGAGTGAAAATGTAGATTTATTTTTTGGTAATTTATCGGCCTATATAATATACACACAGCTTATTTATAGTTAGTTGGTCATACTATTTTGAAAGATATTTTAAATGTTTTCAGATTTCAGAAATATCCTCGGCTTCCATATAATTTTTTAAGATCAACTTTGATAGAAATATTTTTTAAACACCTATAGGCTGGACCAAAATGTAGATGGTTTGTTTCGAAAAGGCTAAAAAGTAAAAATATGTTGGAGCCTTTTATATGTCAGGCCTATATATTATGTACTGTTTTATACATTATAATAATATACATACTTATTACTTATATTGAAAAAAATCTCTATTGACATTTTGATACACATTTTTGGGTTGTAGTTGAGTAAGATCTATTGGATAAAAAGCTTTCTGAAGAATTTGCTCTATAGTTGGTACTTTGGAGAGGTCAATTTTTGATTTTTCCTGTAATTGACAAAAGTTGCAAATACATGTATATATAACTCTGATCCGTCTATTCTCTAGTGATTTTATTTAGTTCTGAAATATGACTTCTGAAAAAAAAACGAAGACCCAGTATTTGAATAAAACATTTTCAGATGAATTTATTATGGAGAATGGAGAAAACAATGAAAAGCTTTTTCAAGAGTCAAACATAATAAGATAAATATATAGACGACTAATGTTGGCTGGACGTGCGTTGAGAAATACGGGATCCTGTGTAAAAAAACTGTGATCGTAGATTAGCCAATAATGAGATCTCCTAGGTAAATTAAATCTGAGTCTGATACATTATAGTAGTGGAACTCGCTATAAAACGGAGGGAAACATATTCGGAGGGCTGGTCTTGAGGACCGAAATCCATATAAAAAAATTATAATAATATACCGAATTCTACTTGCAATCGGGTTTTCGAATACAATGATTTGTCTAACCTATCATATTTAAAATTATAAAATTAAATTATCTTGTCAGAAGGACAAATTAACGATGAACCAATTCCATCACCTATATTTAGACGGCTTTTGTAGAATTTAAGTTTATAATACTTTTATAAAGATTTTATTGTTTCATTTTAATATTTTAAAATTTGTTGAATTAAATTAAGGTCGAGCTGAATCCTATATTATAGACTATACTGCAGTGGCATTGCCAGAGAGTTACAATTATGGGCACTATTGAACTATTTGGTTGATACTTATAATAATTATAGATAACTTCAATTATCGATAAACTATTCAAATAGTTTTGAAATTTATCGATGGTTGAACTATTCAGTTAGTTCCAACTATTCTTTATCAAACTATTCAGTATTATGATAGGTATAGTTTGTATCAAATTATTCGATAGTTTACCGAACAATTCGATTATTTGACTATTCGATAGTTTATCAAACTACTCGGTAGTATGATTGGTATAATTTGTATCAAACTATGCGGTAGTTTATGATAACAATCCAGAATCCAATACTATTCGATAGTATAAACACTATAAACTACTCAATAGTGCCCATCACTAGACTTACAACCTTCGAAATGGGACATTTAATGAGGCCAAATCTACGGACTTTGGTCGAACAATATACGATTGAATGACTTTTTTTTTGTTTATCAGTTGACCTATTCTCCCAAAATATTTTTTCCGGCTAAGACATTGTTTCTTCTTTTTTGTTAACAGCTCAAAGGCAGAAATTCTCTACTCCACTCCACATTCTTCTCCGATTTAATTTTAAATTCACAACCCATGTGTTTTATTATCTGACTGATGTAGTTAAGAGGGGGTCTTCCTCTATTATACCTTTACCGTTGGCGGTGCTTTCTATTATTTTACTAAGTACGTTGTTGCGACGAAGTATATATAATTTGGTTCTTCTAGTTTTCAAGACTTTTTATGACATTTCTAGATTCTTCAAGACTGCTACGTTCGTTAAGTATTCTGTCCAGCTTATTTTAAGTATCCTTTTACAATGCCATGTTTCGAATGCAAGCAGCCTTATTTCTTCTATTTTTACTCGATTTACTTCCCTACAGCGGCACACTCCAAACATAATAATATTACATTCTTCCTCGTTTTTATGTCAATATTTTCGATTATGAGCAAATTCCTTTTGTTTTTAAATACACATTTCTATTATTTCCCCGACCGTCCTCTGCTATCTTACTCCCGCCGAGATATTAGTGTTCACTGTAGACTAGGTCGCCCCATCCAGTGTTGAACAAATTTGTCGTGGTCATTCCTAAAGCCGCGTCCAGACTATGTCTATCGACACGATCGACTTTCGACCTGTTCACATACCTCAATATGTGTTGATTAGTCCATCGACACACGTCGATATTTTGAATCGATATAGTGCATTTTTTAAACTTTGTAAATAATATTTTAACGAAAATGAGTGACTTAGAAGATGCTGCAGTGGCGACTGCTGCAATTATTATTGCAGTTAGCTGGAAGCCAGCAAGATCATCGTCGTCGTCCTAGGAAATTTCGGGTAAGACCCAGCCTTGTCCAAGCCAGAAAAGAATATAGAGCGGAGGAATTTATGAAGGATTTATGGCTTGATGAGGTTGATGAGTTGAACTTTTCAAATTTCGAAACTTTTTTAGAATGAATAATTCCGATTTTGAGATATTATTAGACAAGATTGCGCCGAAAATCATTAAAAAAGACACAAAAAAGCTATTCCAGTGAGCCAGCGTCTTGCAGTAACGCTAAATTAAATTAATTAAATGCGTGCACGCAGCAAAAACAAACTAAACGGAATGAAAATTTTATGGTTTTAATCAATTTAGCAGTAGCTGAAAAATCGAGCAACATGCTTCGACACTTTTCGACACGTCCGCATTACAATTGTTGAATTGACTTCCTCCGATCCGTACCGACTTGATTCGGGTTGAGTTCGGTTCGGCCCGACGCGTACACACTTGTTCGACTTTGTCGATTGAACCTAACCTAACCATTCCGCATAGTGTGGACGAGTCTTTCTCCGTTACTGTTATATTTTATATCGTAACTGCAAAACGAAGCATATTATCTATTATTTGTTCGTCATTCAGGGGGCGTGCTCACTGGGGGGGGGGTAGGGTGTAATATTTCTCATGACCGATTTTTTTTTTTTTTTTTATAGCAATTTCTAAATTTTTGGAAAATATCCCCTCCCCCCCCCCGTTTTAAAATTATGAACACGCCATTGTCGCCATTTAGTAGTCTATTTGTTTTAATTTATTGCCACTGCCGTATGTGACGGACCTCGGCGGCTGGGGGATGGGGAAGGAGAGAACGATACACGTCTGCCATGTATGCACAGAATAAAATGACACGGACCGACCGGATCGTCGCGTCACGGTCGTCGCTGTCTGGCCCGCGCTATCCCTTCGCGCCTACTATTTATAAACACACCGTCGTCGTGCGCAGCGAAGAGCGGAAAAAAACCACTACCACTTCTGCGACTATCGAGTCGGTATTATTATTATTATTATCTATTATCTATTATCGGCGGTATTGTACGGCGTTGCAGTTTTTTCTTTCTTTCCCCACTGCAGTGTTATACGACGCGACACGACGGCGGCGGCGGCGGCGACTTAACGATTTTGTGTGTACGACCTCCACACCCCGGGCCGTAAACGCGCGTATACGTTCGTATTACGCGCGTGTACGAGTACCACCTACATATTATAGTATTATAATATGTATACGACACATTCGACTATATTCTGATAGTGTTATATATATAACATATATATAATAATAATATATAACATTGATTATCATAATAATTGTAGTGTTTTTTTTTTCTACCTAAAGAAAAATATATGATTTTTTTTTTTTTTCATACGCGCCCGTGTTGTTCGCCTCGTATGCGTACGCCGGTCTATCGGGTCGGGTCGCCCGAGACCGCGTAATAGTCGTAATTTTTTTTTTTTTTTTTTTAATAATATTTATTTCGATGTCATACGACCGTGGCCGTAGGTACGCGTAGATACACGTGTCTCGTCGTCGTTACAGCAACTGCGTCCGGATTTGTACGTTTTCCAAAAACAAAAAAAAAAATAATAATAATACAATTACGCGTTCCGTCCGAAAACGTTGTCGTGTGATATCGTCGCGTCGTTTCCGTAACGTACTGTAATAATATATAGATACCTACCTACCTACTCTTCATGTTGTCCCGGCGGTTGTCGCTTTTCGAGCGACAAGAGTTCATTATGATCGGTGAGTAGTTGGCCAGAAAAAAAAAAAATTTGAAATATTTCGCGCAACATTAAATATTTTTTGACCTTGAAAAAATTACGCGTTTCATCATTCTCGTCGCGTGTTTTTTGTACAAAATATATAAAATTATAAATACGTATACGCGCGTAGGTAGGTACACACACCATCCGTCTATATATATATATATATACACCTAATACGATATTATATTATTGCATATTATAGTCGCAGGTCGAATAAAAAAATAACCTACATACATATACTGCCGCAGCGCCGCGGGTTAGATTTAATCGATTCGGTAGGAGACATTTTTTTTTTTTTTTTCATACTTCATATAACACTAGTTTTCCGTCAGTCCGTCAGATTACGGGATGGAGGGTGGTTCAGCATGCTCGTCTCGGCAAATGAAAACCATATATTATCGGTCGGCGGCTACCCCAACACGCGCCCGTTCTACCGCTGCATTTTCTCGACGTTTTTCCAACATTGGGCTATATGATAAGCTTGATAACTCGCATTATCCACTATAACAGTTTTTTGATAAACTGTGCATAAAAACAATACATATTTCCACGGGTAAAAACCATTTTTATGTTATTATATAACTCTTATTTTGTTGTAAAAGTACTAAGTAACAGAAATATTTTCAATGTAGGTATACAACCAGTGCATTGATTAATTACATATGTATAGGTATTATATATAGTAAGTACTCGTATATATTTAATCAATGCGGCAATGCGCAAAAATTCAAGACTTGTCGGGATAATTATTACGAAAAGTTCATATAATTTGTATAATTATTTTGTTATTCGTACCAAAGTGTAATGAAATATTTAGTAAATATTTTAAGAATACAAGTACTAAATTACTTACTAATTTTTAATTCTTATACTTGATTGTGTCTAACTCTGATATACCAACTCGACCGTTTTTAAAGGGTTCATTTTGGCGATTTTAGTAGTTATTAGAATATGAGAAATTACAAAAAAAAAAAAATATTAAAAATTAAAGTTTTTTAATGATAATGATAAAAGTTATAACTTTTAATGTGAGTATTTTTTTTTTATGATTTATGGAAGTACATACATACTCTGTGATAAATTCAAATTTTTAGATACCTTATATTTTTGGAATTATGAAGAAATAGCAGGTTTATTTTGGAGAGGGAGGTATTTTTCAATAGATACCTAGGTACTTGTTTAATGAAAAATCGTAAAATGACTTCTTAAAAGTATCTACCACCCTGATAAAATTTGGTACCAGAAAATGGATACACTACACCTAACGTTTGTATCAAGTCTTCTGGCCACAATGTAATTTCCCCTAAAATAAATAAACATTGTAAAATTACTAGGTCCCTCGATTCACTCAAAATTTAAAATGAAAATTATTAGGTATAGAATAATCGAATTATTTCACTTTAGGTTTTGGTTTTTAAGTTTTTTTTTTCATTTTATATACAATTCTATTAATATTAACAAAGATTTATTTACATGAACAAATCGAAAAGTAAATGTCGCAGTTCTCTAATAAATAACTTTTAGCTTTTTAAACTTTTACGCTATATAGTATATACTATAGTAAACGGGTCAGAAAAATGCTATTAAACGTGACATTCGGCGAAAACAACTTTTTGGTAATTTACATTGGCGGAAATCTGGTTGAATTATTGGGGGGGGGGGGTTAAGACAGACTATATACATAATTACCAACAAAAAAAATTTGTCTCGTTCCGTTCAATATTAACGTTTCCCGACTTCAATATTGATGTATAATATATAATTTAACCAGTCCCTGAAATATCCTATTTCTGTACTACTCATTTAATCTATTTTTTCTTTGAATGAGCTTTTTTATTTTTCTCATCAACATTATAATATGTAGAAATGTAGAATTGGCTAATTTTATTAACACACTTGCTAATTTTTTACTACACAGTATGTCGTACCTACAATTTTAGGGGCTGAATTTAACATTACACATCATACATCTTCATTGACGTCAGACTTGTAATGAAAATAACTAATAAATCAAATCATAACACATTAACATGAAAAATAAATAAATTATACATTAGAAAAAAATCTATCAAAATAATTTAAAAAGTAAATAATGAACTTTTTTGTTATGTGGTACTTATATATAATATATATTTTAGCTACCTATTTATTCTCTATTAGATTTTTCGCCTCCTAAATATGTTTTTTATAGAGAGCCATTTTCTTTTATTTTCCCATATAAATATAACATTGAAAATACAGTTTTATTGATGTCATTCAATTATACATATACTTATTATTTATTTTTATTATAGTTAACTACCTTTAATACAGGCTGGATAGGTCCTGAATTTAGGTTCCCTAAATCAGTCCTAACTAAATCGGTTTGTTAGATCGTTAAGGATACAGAATAATTTGCAGGTTTGGAGTCTGTGTATTCTTCCACACAAACAGATCCATAAACATTTTCATATTTAATCGATAAATCAGAAAAAAAAAGGTAGGTACCTATGTGTTTATAAAAACCTTGCCAGACATTTTTTTTTTACTAAACGAAATATTTTTATGTCTCTTCGCAAAAATATCCATATAAATACATTTAAATATAATAACTTTTTAAATCTTTTTTGAGGGGGATGCCAAAATTTTAAGCCCCTCCCCAATTTCCGCCAATGGACTAATTTATTATAAATATTATAGATTCTCACTTTACTGCATTAGATAATTTACTATAAAATTAGATAATTATACTAAAGAAAAACGAAATGTTTTTTCGAGTTTTTGTGTAGATATTTTGTTTGTATACGTTTAAAATATTGTTATTGTTAATAAACTAAAAAAAAAAAATTAAATGTATTTTTAACCATTTTTGCATAGTCAGGGTTGGCAGTATCACAGGTACAATTGTATCATGTATAATGATAAATATTCTGAAAGTATCATATCTTATATCTATATCTATAGATACATTTTTTTTCCATTATCGTGTATATATTTCTATTCGAAAAGGTACAAGATATATCTTACGATCAAAAATCAAATTATATAGGTAATACTTGGTAATAATCATTATATTTTTTAAATTTTTTCTTCGTATCTCATATTATAAAAATAAAACAATAAAATATACAATATATATATTATAAATAATATTTCTTTTTTGATTGTTATTATTGACGTTACACGTTACACACTACACCTATTCTAGATTTTCTTGCTTGAATTTCATTAGGTACGTATCGTTACGTCACGAAATTGTAAGAAATATACAATATAATTTTATAATCATATATCAAACAAACTTGACTCTTGAGCACTTGTGAATGAAATACTATAAAATATATATTTATATTATAATTATAAATATTATCTATTAGCTATTATTTTATAATATTTCAGTTAAGTATAAATTATTTTTATGTAGGTATAATAGGTAATGTTTTGAAGAAAATTGTAATCGGATAATATTTATTTCATTCCTATAAAATGTATATTTGTATTGGTGTATGTGATTTGTATGATTATAAAACGTATATTTTATTTATTTGTATATTATTAATAATTATTTTGAAAAATATTTAACATCATATAAATTTTTTTTATAAAATTATAATTAGTATCCAACAATTTTTATTATAAAATAATAATAATATTTTCGAGAGTATTACCTATCTAGTATCGAGATACCTAAAATGAATGTATCATGGTATCAAGATATTTTTTTAGTATCTTTCCCAACCCTTTACATAGTTAATATTGATATTCAATATTTTACATTTTTACCTATTGACATATGGCGTAGCTTAAACAGTTAAACATGACAAATATATGGTTTTGTTGGATCATAAATATTATAATATTATTTCATATTTACAAATTCAAAATAATACACATCAATATACCAATTGTATATACCTACGGGGATACACTTTTTAGTTCATTATTTATGAATAGTAATTAAGATAACGATAACCTCTATTACAATTTACAATAACTAAAAAAATGTACACGAGTATATATGTACCTATATGCCTTTTTTTCTAGATAATTAAAACAACTAAGAATGTATAATGTACCTATTAATTTTTTGAAATGTGTATAATATATATTGAATTATGTTAAAATATGCTTGATACTTATGAATTGTTTGTTACAGGATTTAACAATAATAACTGTTATCATATAATTGAGTTATAAATATAATTATTAGACCCTTATATATTAGATCTTCCAAGTTTATGAATTTAAATATCAGTTTATCGTATATTTATATTATGTATATATATTTGATTATTATCACCTGCAGGTATATACATAAATTAATGGATATTAGTAGTAGAAATATAATATAAGTAGGTACAGGTTTGCACTGAAATTTAAAAAAAATATGTTTAAATATATAAGCTTAGTAGGTAATAAAAAAGAAAAAAAAATAATATTTCCATATTTTTCTAGTTATTTTTAATATATTTTGCATTTTTTTAATCTATTTTATAAGCACTTTAAAATGTGAAAACCCATACATTTTTTCCCCTAATTTATGGATTGTTTATTGTTTTTAAATATTTTAACTTTTAAGCGTATAATATATTAATATAACTTTATTGTATTGGTGCGAAGGTGAGCGAAGCTAGACGAGTGCATAACTGTGTTCATTTTCTGTATCCCTTATTATTTTTGTATTATATTTCATAGACAGGAAATAAAATGTATACTTATAATATCATAATCTATTTTATCGAAAATACGATATAATGTATATAATTTATTACCTGTATTGGTAACATGTATAATTGGTATATTATTATCTATTTGGTTGGGATATGAAGAAACTATAAATATGTATTTATATCACTGTTCCTGTTGTTTAAACTTTAAAAAAATATTATATGTATAGTTAATAAACCGTTATCGTTATCCATTTATGTTCAATAATATATTTGTCTGAACGTTTTCAACAAATTATTTGCATATTAAATTTTAAAAAATAGTGCAAAAGAAACTTTGTTGTAATATTTACGAGGGTTAAAAATAAATTTAACTTAGTTTTCAGTAATGATCATTATTAAATTGTTAATGGATTGTACTGAATATTCAATACACCAACTTCTTTTCAATTATTTGTATTACCAACTGTATTTAAAATAACTGTTTTTTAACGTGAATATACATAGGTATGAATATCAGGGAATTATGGGTTTTTCTAATATATTTAATTAATATTTGAAGTTTGAACTTTAAAAGTTTTATTTTTGAATATTTTTACGATATGGGTAACGCGATTAATATATAATATTATGTTTTGATATTTATGACGCTTTTGAGTTTAGGACTTAGGTACAAAAAATGAATTTGTAATAATGAATAATTTGTATTTATATAATTAGATTTTTATTCTTGTTGAATATATTATCTGACACGAATAAATTCAGAGATTAATATTATTAATTTAATTTAGTATTGCTTTAAATATAATAACAATTATTAAAACACGTTGATATATATTATATACCTATATATTATATATTTATGTGTTGTACTCGTGGTAATAAAAACTAGTAAGCAAGCAACCGAAGATCCAATCAAAAACAGCTATTTAAAGTGGTTACTTTCGATTAGGGAATGTTAGTACGAGTCCCGGATCGCCCTAATAGTATCCCGGCAAAAAAATCAAATATTTTGAATGCGATTATTTAATCTATATTCTTATGTAATCTATAAGGCAATTTTTAAAAACGTGTATTTTTTGTGAAATTTAATTTTTAAATATTTAGTTAGGTATCACCATGTTTTTGGCTTATTTTTCTATTAAGTTTTATTAAAAGTGATTCAAATTAAGTAAAAATTTACCAAGTTAGACTAGGTAGCTTGAGTTTTTGATCATCGTAACTTTGTAGAAAAACATAAACGCACGTTTATCGCCTTTATCAAAATCAAATTAAATTTGAATGTGAATAATGATAATGATAATCCATAAAAATAGATCTATACTTATATATCTACTAAAAGTACGTTACCCAAGTATAATTGAATATTAATTCTAAATATTGAAAACCAGTAGTGAGAGGTTGATGAGTTCATCTGTTGTCATAATTCTAAAAATAATTCATTTTTCTGTATTAATATTGAATTGAATGTACAAATACGATCTATTTTTATTTTTTGCTATACTTACAACGAACGAAAAATAAAAACTAAACACTGTACATTTTTACACTTAATTTAAATAATTTTTTTTGTAAACTATATATTTATTTATTAAATTATTATGATAAAAATTCAAAATTTTTAAAGATTAATTAATCTATAACTTTTTTTTATAGATATTATATTTTATAGATTTATTAAAATTTCCTTATAGATTACTGTCGAAAAAGCAGTACTACAAAAATATTAGTTTGCTACGAAATATCTTCTTTATTACAGAACTTACTGTATACCTTTAGGCTATATTTCTGTTTAAACTTTAAAGCTTTTAAACTCGGATTATTATTTAATTACCTACCTATATGATATTTACTTATATTTTATTTTTTTAAACTATAAGTGTTTTATTTTTGCATTATTTGTTTTTGGTAATATACGTATTATACATACATATCTATAGCCCTCCTAGATCACTGCCGAAAAAGCAGCACTACAAAAATATTGGTTTGCTGCTGAATATCTTCGGTATACAGGACTTACTGTATACCTGTTAGCTATATTGCTGTTTAAACTTTAAAGCTTTTAAACTCGGATTATTATTTAATTACCTATCTATACGATATTTACCTATATTTTATTTTTTTTTAAATATATAAGTGTTCTCTTTCTGCATTATTTGTTTTTGTTTATATACGTATTATACATACATATCTGTAACCCTCCTAGTGTTAAGTGCAGTAACTGCAAAAAGTAATTTATTGAGAAAATTACATTTTGTATTTTTTGGTACATCTGATTATACTATAAACGGCATTTTAAAATTTCGAGATACCTACTAAAAACGAGTTAATCACATGAAAGTAATAAAAATGGATGTAGAATATTCAAATTAACAATAATAATAATATAATATAATAATTTCAATTTTGACAATTTAATATATAGTTTCCTACTTCCTACTAGGAGGTCAGTATACGAGTATATTATTAGCTATTAGCTAAATTATTAAAATATATTTAAAACTAATCCTACAAATATACATAAATACATTATATATTATATTATTATTATGTTTTTCTTCCAAATATAATATCTACCTATATCTACTCGTATATTAAAATAATGTATAAAAAAAAAATGAAAAAAACCGGAATCCGTATTAGTATTGGTATAGTATAGTATAGGTATCTAACTACATATATAGGTTTATATCGGTAGCAAAGTATTTTATATTGCCATTTTATTACTTATTAATATAGACAAAAAAAAAAAAAAAAAGGCTAATAGCCGAAAGGCAATAGTATCCGAAATCCAATAGTATCATTCGGAGCATATTGGTTACTATAATATAGATGCATGTATAAATTTCCATTAAATATGCATTTTTTGACGTCTCTCGATCGTCAATTTGAATTATCTTTTTACAGTTTTGTATGTATTTATAAATTCTTGATGTGCCTATATTCTAAAATTGAACTCGTCCTGTAACACGCCAATGGAATTTATGACTATTTATTATATGAACACGTGTACTTATTTCGATTCGATTTTTCTAGGCGAACGTCTCAACTATGTCAACACGCCACACGTCATCGCCATGGTCGGGCTGCCGGCACGGGGCAAAACTTACATTTCGAAAAAACTCTCCCGATACCTCAACTGGATCGGTATCAACACTAAAGGTAAGAGTATACGAAAATATTATTTTTCTATAAATAACATCATAATCGTGTCACATATCTGGAAAACATGGATAGTCAGGGGATTTTAATAAAAGTCCGGGAAACTGTGGTTTGTCAGAGAATTTATTCAAAATACCGGAAATTAAAATTAAATCAATATTATGGTGTGTTTAAGGTTAATACTACTGTGATTCCTTATAATAATATTATTTATAAAATCCCATCAATATAATGTAATTTATTTTATTTAATTTGTTATGTCTGTATATCGTATCATCGTTGATTATTATTATAGATTATTAGAGTCTTATGCTTCTATCAATGATATTTAAATTCTGAAGAGTCAAATTAGGATTATTAATTTTTATAAATTACCAATAATATTAAAATATGATATAGTATGTTTGTAGACTGTAGTTTCTAGTGGTTAATAAATAAAAAAAATATTCGATTAGTTAGGAGTAGAAGCACATTGTTCGTGACGAGGATACTGGTGGTGGATGTATTGAATTTGAAAGCAATGATAATAAATCATTGATTTCTATATAAAACGATTTTGAGCGGAGCTTCGGTGCAATACATAATTGATATTAATAAAAAATTTCAAATTTCTGAATGCATTTTTTTCCGTACCATGAATAAATAACTAATTTTTAGGTAATTTTCCATTAATGCAATGCGGTTATCAAAAATGTCGAAAAATTTAATAAGTAATTACATTTTAAAGTACAAATTTTTTACTGGAACATAAGTACACATGACGGTAACAATTGAATCAAGTCTTTGGAGTCGAAAAATTGTTTTCAGGAAATTAAAAAAAGAAGAAATAAATGAAAATTAGTATTATAAAACCATTAGCTCCGCCCAGAATCTAAAGTTTTCGAAATGAACCGCTAGGTATGGCAAATAAAGCATTTTATTTTAGTCAGGGAAAGTCGGAGAATTTTAAATTTCATGTTTTTGTGGCAACCCTGATGTAGTGTGGTAGTTGATAATAATTTATACTGTTTACAAAATTTGCAGTTTTCAACCTCGGAGAATATCGGCGTCACGCAACCACGGCGTACAAAAGCCACGAGTTTTTCCGCCCCGACAACAAAGAAGCGATGGCCATACGAACGCAGTGTGCTATTGACGCACTCGACGACGTTTGCACGTGGCTGGATAACGGCGGAGAAGTCGCCGTAAGTACCTAACTTAACCTTGCCCTTTTTTCTGTATATGACAACCCTAACCTATCCTATATTGCAGTAGTGTGACGGACTTAAATAATTGAGACTATTGCGTTTTTTGTCCAATTTGATAGGTAATACACATCTACTCGCCGATTACTTAGCCACCTAAAAAAAAAATTTTTTTTTATTTAAACGCTTACTGAGGGTATTACTGCAATAGCTTTACTTTACACCCAGCAATATTGTTTATTGGTTTATTAAAAACATTTTATTTACGTTTATAATTACACGTTTATCTTTACAAAAAAAAAGGGGACTCTATCCCTCCAAATCTGGCTGTTTCAGCCCATATTTCTAAACGTCTTAACTAATTATTTCCCATTACTGTAGCTGCTACATCTGTTGATGTAGCTGTGCAAAATATACCTAAAAATATTCCAATCGACTTTAGATTTTTTTAAACATCTTACACGTGTTATATTATTGGCAAAATTCACAATATCTGTAATTTTACTATTTCCCTCTCTATGACCTTCCGAAATTTGACCTTAAAATAAATTAAACATTGGTTTTTAAGTTTATGGCCTGAAATTAATACACGATTTTGGAATACTTAATAATTAATAATTATTTTACAAATACCTATTGCCGCCTAAAAATCCATCTTTTAAAAACTTGCGGTAGTAATTTCCTATAAAAAGTATAATTCCGCCACCAAATACATGAAATATGTCCATCACTTTCTTACTCCACCAGATTAATACATTTTAAACCGTTTGGTAAGAAATATCCATTTTCTACCTAAAAAATAATTATCGGCTTCGTATACCTATTATATTTTTATAATACTGTGATATTTTCAGGTATTCGACGCCACTAACTCGACCATCGAACGCCGACAATTGATATTGGAAATTGTCGTGAAAAAACGAGGATTCAAGTTGTTTTTCGTCGAATCTGTGTGTGACGATCCGAAAATAGTTGAACAAAATATAATGGTAAGAATATAATACGCACATTATATATCATATCATTATTATGAGTGTGTAGAATTATATGATCATAAAATATTTTTAAAACACATGTTTTAAAATTACTTAACAATAAAATAAAATAAATTGGTCAGTAGAGGGTGTGAAGCAATTCATTCTTCGGATAGGATATTGCCGGTGGATGTATTTTAATAAAACTATTTGTAATATTGTTTTAGTGTTAAATTATTTTCCTATTTATAACAATTAACTCTTATTTTCGATAGTTATCCTTTACGTTTAAGAAAATCGAAAATTGATCTTTTAAAAAGTACCAACTATACAATAAACTGTAAACTTTAAACTGTAAAATGTTAAACTTACCAATTTTCCGTAATTTTTATAATATTTTATGCGTATTATAAATTATAATATAATATAATATGCATAAAAATAAAAATATGCCGTGAAGCGATCAAAATTTGAGCAGTGTAATCCGCGACCATCATGGCGAAGTTGAATTATTTGGCCAAATAAGAAGAATAACCATAAGCGCAACTAAATGGGGGCTTTGGGGGCTTAGTCCTCGAAAAATCGTGTTTTCTTATAATTGATATTAAAATAAATGAGTTTCAAAATTGTTGTCTTAAATGCTGATTAAGTTGATGACCTTTCTTTTTTACTTATTTACGTTTTTTAGACAATATTAAGCCCCCGCCCTCAAGATTTTAGAGATAGTTGTACCACTGGGAATAACTTATTGAAATATAAATAATTTCGTTTCATTTGGTAATAAATGCTTATTTATTAAAACTGAAGTATTCTTCAATTTTTCTGTATATAAATAATTTACTTTTGTCTTTTTTTAGTGTAGTTTTTAATCATTTAGTATACCAAGTAAGAGTAAAATAATTTATTATTATATATTATTATTATTTATTATAATTAATTAAACTCATACTTGAAATATAAAAAAACCATTTAAAACTGTTAAAACGGATTCTTAAAGTGATTTTGTAGTTAAAATACATATTATTAAATCGATAGAGGGCAACAATTTGGAATGAATTTGATTTAGGATTTTTAATTCATTGTTTTATAAAAAGTTATTAAAGCTTAATAAAGTAAAAAAAAATTAACCTTTTAAAATTAATAAATTAAAAAACCGAAATGAGATTCACTCTATAATGAAAACCACCCTTCATTCATTTGATAATAGGTGTTTTTAGTCTTTTCACTCTAAAATTACTTTAAAAAAACCCATTTTGACACTTTCGTAAATATGTTTTATTATAAATATCGTGATTACACAACAATAGAATGTGGTAGAGATACTGGACTAATTTTAAATTACTCTTAAATTGTATTTAAATATTTTTATATTTCTAAACATTTCTTAAAGATTACCTACACACAACACCTAAAAAAACGAGTGTTAAGCACTGTAACGTCCTCTTAAGATACACAATCCAACAATTTAATAATATTTAATTATATTTCTAAAGTAATATAAAAATAGTCATGTGTCAGTATCATTTTTCACTGTTGTGTTATTACGTTATTTGTTAAAAATCATGTTCACGCTCTACAACTACAACTTCTCTCTTTGTAATCGCAGAGTCAAAATTTGTACAAAATATGAATGATGAGAATTTTTTCTGTGCTTTTTGAGCGTGGAGTTTTTTTAATATGTTTATTTGAAAGCCTAGAATCCGTGATAGAAAATTATAAAATTTTAAAATTAAAAAAAAAAATGTAAAAAAACTAAAAACAATACCACGCTATGGCATTTTGTATACATTTTGACTCTGCAATTTCTAAGAGATAAGTTGTAGCTATAGAGTACGAACATATTTTAATACTGCTAAAATGGTTGTGTAGCATCCTCTTAAGCTTAAGAAAACTACAATGAGAGGATTAAAAGCGGTGATTGTCTGTCTTTCCCTATCACACACTTAGCAGCAATTTAGATCATTTTCATTTACAACATACCGATGGATCTAGTGATGTGATAAAAATTTTAAAAACTGATCCAAATTAGTCTACTTTAGATTGACTTTCCCACATCTTTGATTGGAGGGCTATCAAAATCAGGAAAGTAAAAAACGGAAACAAATATTTTATGCAAAGTTTTTTTAAGGAATTATTAATTTCAGGAAATTTTAATTCAGGAAAATAATATTCGGGAAAATTATTATTCAGGAAATATAAAATTCAGAAACTATAAAAATCGGGATTTTTTTTTTCGGGAAAAATA
>JAIPRL010000355.1:84262-151902 GCA_025469235.1 Pemphigus obesinymphae
TGTGGAAATTATAGAGGGATAAAACTTATGAGCCACAGTATGAAGATTTGGGAAAAGATAATAGATAAAAGGGTAAGAGGTGAGACAACTGTTACTAGAAATCAGTTTGGGTTTATGCCTGGGAGGTGAACAATGGAGCCAATATTTTGTGTGAGACAGATTGTAGAGAAGTATAGAGAAATCAAAAAGAAATTGTGTATGGTACTTATTGATCTAGAGAAGGCTTATGATAGGGTTCCTAGGGAGATCTTTAAGTGGGCATTAATGAAGAAAGAATTACCAAAGATATATGTGAACATAATTGAAGATATGTATGAAGGGGCGAGTACAAGAGTGAGAAGTCTGTGTGGAGAAACTGAGGATTTTAGGGTCAGAGTAGGGGTACATCAGGGTTCAGCTCTGAGTCCTTACTTATTTTCTCTGGTAATGGATGAGATAATAAAGCATATACAAGGGGAGTTACCATGGTGCATGTTGTTTGCAGATGATATAGTACTGATAGGAGAAAGTCCTGAGGAAGTGAATGGTAGACTTGAAGAGTGGAGGGAAGCTCTGGGAAGTAAAGAACTAAGGATTAGTAGGAGTAAAACAGAATATATAGAGTATTATTTTGGTGAAAGGGAACACAGAGGGAATTGGGAAAGGCTAGAAATAAAGTTAAGTGGGGATGTGGTGGGAGAAGTGGAGAGGTTCAAGTATTTAGGGTCCGTTGTACAGAAAAATGGGGGTTTTAAAGACAGTTGCTGTCATGACACAAAAATATTTACAATAATACAGAAATGTACCTATAGAACTGTCTTGACAGAAATTTCTCGATTGTTCACACTATGTGTTCAAAATATTTCTGAATACGAGTGACAGTCACATAACAACTAGTTTTTATAGTGCGCAGTTGTACTTAATTAGTTTTTTTTTTGTATTTGTTAAAATTTTATATATTATGATATTATTATTTATATATATATTTTGTATTCATTATTATAAACCATGGTGTCGAAGCGTGAACGAATTGCGGCTGCTATTATTGTTATAGAAAGTTTGAGCAAAAAACTGCAATTGTATGGTGCATATGATGCATTATCACGAGAGCTGAGAATGGAAGACCGCTTTCACAACTGAGAAATTTTATAAGGATGTCTGCCGAAGATTTTGGAGGGCTATCAAAATCAGGAAAGTAAAACACGGAAACAAATATTTTATGCAAAGTTTTTTTAAGGAATTATTAATTTCAGCAAATTTTAATTCAGGAAAATAATATTCGGGAAAATTATTATTCAGGAAATTTAAAATTCATAAATGATTAAAATCAGGAATTTATATTTTATTTATATAAATATTTATATTATCTGTTTTTAGCTTTAATCCCGATTTTTATTGTTCCTGCAATTATTTTTACTGAAAATAAAAATCCCGATTTTTATGGTTCCTGAATTTTATATTTCCTAAAAATAATTTTCCCGATAAAATAAATTACTATGAAAAATTGTTTCTGTTTGTATACATTCCTGAAAAATATCGTTCCTTTAATTTTATTATCCCGATCAATTTTTATCCCAACTTGTTTTTTTCCTGATTTTGACGCGACCCCCTTTGATTTTGTCTCCCTAAGTCTCCTTAGTTTAAGTTTATATTTAAACATAAAATAAGTGTATATGTTTTAATTTATATATATGTATACAGGGTTGGGCAGTATCTTTGATATGTATTAAAGAAACAATTGTATTTTGTATCTATAGATACATTTTTTCCAGTATTATGTATATTTTTATTTGAAAAGATACAAGATATATCTAATGAATAAGTATACAGTTAGTAATAATTTTTTTAAAACAATTTTAATCGAATAATATTTATTTATTTATCATTTTTATACTTTATTTCATATTTAACTTAATATTGGTATATATTTTTTTAACAAAATTGTAATAAGTAACAACAATTTCATAATATATAATTATATTTTTGAAAATATCTTGTATCTTTTCTATAAATGAAATTTATACTTTTTTTAGTATCTTGCCCAACCCTGTGTGTGTGTATATATATATAATATTTATATTATATTGATGTAAATTTTTTTATCTTGGACATGTTCGTGATATGTATTTGTAGGAAGTGAAGGTCAACAGTCCTGATTACCAAAGCATGGGCGCTGACTTGGCTCTCCGGGACTTTTTGCAGCGGATAGAGCACTACCAGGAACGATATGAACCATTAGATGAAGAAACTGAGTCTAGTTTAAGTTACATGAAGATATTCAATACCGGTGAAAAGGTGTTGGTTCACAAACATGAGGGCCACATACAGGCACGAATTGTTTATTATCTAATGAACATTCACATCATTCCAAGAACCATATATCTGACAAGAGTTAGTAAAGCTATATATTATACAGTTCATATTAATTTTGAAAATTATTTAACATCTTAATTTTACCCAATTTAAAATGTGTTATATATTGTACATTTATCGTCCATTTTTGAGAGATATTTTAAGGATTTTTAAAATAAAAAAAAATAAAATAGTAGGATATCTACTGATTAGTGTGAAATCAAAAAATATTAGATAATATGATTATAATATTAAATTTGGGCCCCTTGTAATTTTAGCATGGGGAAAGTGAGTGGAATAAGGAAGGGAAAATCGGCGGTGATTCCCAGCTATCATCCAATGGTACCAAGTATGCTATAGCTTTGGCCAACTACATAAATGACCAAAGCATAGAAAACCTTCGGGTGTGGACATCATGGCACCAACGGACCATCCAAACTGCAAGTGGAGTCCGTGCCCCACAGGAACGATGGAAGTCTCTAAATGAAATTGATGCCGTAAGATTCTTTTTTGGCTATTCAACGATTTGAAGTTGATCATAACGTTGACTCGTTTTTTTCTTGTTTATTAGGGTGTGTGTGATGGTAAGACGTATGAAGTGATTAAACGTGAGTACCCAGAACAGTTTGAGGCTCGCGACAAGGACAAGTTTGCTTACCGCTATCCAAGAGGCGAATCATATGAAGATCTAGTTGCTAGGTTAGAACCGGTCATCATGGAGTTGGAAAGACAGGGAAATGTTTTGGTTGTCAGCCATCAGGCCGTCCTCCGGTGTTTGCTGGCATATTTCTTGGACAAAAACGCAGGTTTTATTTCTTAAAAAATTTTTTGAATTACTTAATAATTATGGGTAATAGCATTTTTTATAATAAAATGTATTATTGTATTTTGGTTTTTGTAGAAGAATTACCATACTTAGAAGTGCCATTGCACACACTGATCAAACTTACGCCCGTCGCGTATGGTTGTAAAATGGAACAAATCAATTTTTCTATTGATGCCGTTAATACGCATCGCCCAAAGCCTCAGGTTAGTTGAGTACCTAAAAAACATTTCAACTAGAGCTTATAGCATGACATGAAATCCACGTGTTTTTTTATTAAATCTTAATATACTATATTATACTAAACCATGTTTGTTTGAAATTAATATTTACATGCCCTCATGTAAATAAACAAATCACAATATAATGAAAAGTCATAACTGTTGTTGTATAGTTGTTACAACATACAAAGAGGAGTCAGTATTATGAGAGGAGTCTTAAAAATGTATAAATTTATATTTTTAAAAATTGTTTTTTATTTGATTTATAAAAATAATAATCAATAATTTGCCGTACACCAAAAAGGTAATGTATGTTTTTCCGTCAAATTGTCAAGTTTGTTTTGATATCGTTTTCATAATATATTTTTCTAAATTTAGATATTTAATGAATTCTATCTATGACTAATAAAAATAATTTTTCATGATTTACAAAAGATTTAATTTTATGTTGTAATCAACCATTAATTCCTACATGTACCTATATAAAACAGTTAATATATCATTTAATAGTTAATTTGACTCATTGTATGACTGTAGTACGTTTTGTTTGTATATATTTAAATATAATATAGTGCATGGGAGATCTATTCTACTCTGTTGATCTATTGATACAAAACCAGATATTTTATAGTGTTTTTCAGGTCATCGAACGTTTATTAGACATATTAATTAACAAATAAAAGATAATATGTGTATGTTTTTTAGAGTACTTTAATGATAAAATAATATTCACATGTACACTATACTACAATAGTAACTTATATTATATTAATTTAGACACATGTACGACTATAATATGTTTGGGTGTGTTGCACTACCGGAACAAATGGTTCACCTATTAATACATCCTATTCAGGAACAATATATTGCACTTATATTTTTTATGTTATATGAAAATTTATTAGACACGGTTTGCTTGTTTATAATAATTTAGTGCCCATTTCGATAATAATTATTTTATCGAATTTAGGAAGTATGTATTTTTATTTTATTTTTTTGTTTTTCATACTTGCTCTTGTCCCTCGATTTTCAATGATAAAAATATGTTTACGAAAATGAAATGACATTTTAAAATAATTTTAGAGTTAATACACTTATTATAAAAATGACAGAATACAATATTTTGGAGATAACCTCATCGGCGCTTTTTCAAATAATATGTTTAAAAAAGTTACAGTGTCTTAAAAATGGAGGAAAAAAATAGTATTTTGTACCTTCAATAACGAGTTTAATATTTAGAAAATTGTGGAACCCCAATGAGGTTGTCTCTGAATTGTTGTCATCTATAAATTTTTTAATAGGTATTATAACTTTAAAATCATTTAAAAAAACTAATTTATTTGTTTTGCATAAACGTATTTTTAAACAAATATCATGATTACACTACAATAAAAAATAGTACTGACACAGGACTATTTTTATTTTTCTTAAAATATCTAAAAAAAAATGCGTATACAGAATCCCTTAAAAATGGGATATATGACGTCCTCTTAAATCGTGGTTAATACTATATTATATAAATTATAATTTAAAATTACAATTTTAAGAGTATGATGTACCTATATAATAAATATATTTATTATTTACTATATATAAATAAGGGTCGTGCATTTTTCTTTAGCCAAAAATATTTAGTTTTAAAAATCAAAGTTTTATATTAATTAATATTATAAAACTTAATAATAAACTATCATAAACAATATTAGAATTATCAGTAAAAAATAACAGATAGGTATATGTACTTATGTTTAAAAAATATATATAATTATTAGGCCAAAGTACATTTTAATAGTTATTCTAATTGGTTATTTTTAAACAAGTGCACACAAAAACATAATATGTATATAAATGTATAATAATTGTTTTACAAAATTATTTTATTTTAATATTATTATTTATAAGTAATATTAGTAATGAAACAAATAACAATTGTTTGTATTCAAAATTTTTCTGACAATGAAATGTGCACATAAATTTATACATGACTTTGAATTAATCTTTATTAGAATAAAATTAGAAATTAGTTTCAAATAAAAGGTTATCATTATAATTATTCCTAAATGTTTATTGATAAGGTTGCTAAAACCTAGGCATACGTTTACTTTGTCTGATGAAAATACCTTTTATTGCATGTTAAACAAATATAATTATTACCTAATACCTATATTCATTTCTCAAAGTTCAATTTGTAAAACACACTATAAAATGTTTTATGTTGAAATAATTTTTTCTAGAATTTACTTAAACTCAATCACACAGAAATATTTATGTCCAAAGTAAGTTTATGAATTTATTTGATTTTATACATTTTTGCTTGACATGAAAACATTAGAGGTCCTGGGTCAATAGTTCAGTATATATTAATAACAGTAGGTATGTTTCAGCTGTTTTTAAAATGTAGTATTTTGTTTCGTAGATAAAACAAATAATAACTAATAGTTGGCTTAATGATTAATTATAAGTAACACTGCTATTTAAAAATCTTTAATAAGTTCATAACATTTTTAATTCATACTACAACACACCTGTAAAAAAGTATAATATATCAATCATCATTTGAGTGAATACAATTTAATTTTAGTTTTATAATATTATCATTAACAAAATTCTATAAACAGTTCCTTCTTAAATCTATGCATTGGTGTAATGAGCTTCTTAACTGCCTATATGTTATTATGAATAACATTTTTTTCTCTAAAATAATCTTTTATTTGAAATCATATGTAATTTTTCAAGAAATCTATGTTTAATACATCATCTAATGCGCCATTTTTAATCAGCTCATTTCTAGGTATAGATATATCTATTCAGAACATGAATGACTTAATTATAATTAATATTATTCATGAGCACAATATTATTTATACTTATTGATTTTGACTAACAATAGTTATATTATTGTTTTACCAAGAGCAGTAATATAATAAATCTGATTTATGGTAATTATATGCAGTCAATACGGCATAGTGACTTGTGGTCTTATTATTATATTGTATTTATTATGTAAGTACCTATGTAATAGTATGAGTAGAACAATAATCAAAAATGTTTGTACTTGCTTTAAAGATTTCTGATATTTCATGTTTTAAAACATTTAATAATAATTTTTTCTTTTCGACATTCTTAACCTATGCGTTTTTAACTGTAAAACTGATATTTACAATACTAACTTGACTTTTCTTGCGGTATTAATTTCAATTCTATTTTTGGTCTTTGAGGGTAAACTTTTAATGTCATACACCCATTCACCTACATACGTTAATTTATTTTATGCACATAATTAACAATTCATTTTAATTTTGTCTCAAAAGATAAACGATTCTGTTTATAGTATTTTATATACAAAGCTCATAATATGGATAAAATGCTCACGGTCGCCGGGTCAACAGTATGTTTGATGCAACCTTGAAATAAATATGTTTGAAATTTGGACGAGAGCAATATTTTCCGATTATAATTTAAAATTCCTTTTTCGTTATTAAAAAAAAAGCAATGCTCTCCTCGTACTGCAATAGACGAGTGAAGTCCAGAATTCTCGTTTTAAACATATTAGAAATAATTTTCTGTTGTACGAACCACGACTTTATATAAGTATACATACTATATTATGGAATCCGAACAATCGCAATTTAATTTAATTCTCAAATTACCGTAAAATAAAAAAAAATACATGATTGGATGTTGCGCCGTAAAAGATTCTCAATATAGCATTGTATATTTACTATCACTGTTGTGTATAAAGTACAATTTCGCAGTGTTGTTTATCGCTATTATATACCCAAATTTAATTAATGTATATTATATATATATAGCCATACAGTGTGGGGAAAAATAGCATGGTCTCTCATATGATATACTCATGTTCAGTATAATATGATAAGTAAAATATGTTATATTTTTTTTTAATCTGATTAAAATTGTTGTTTTTTTGGTTATGTCTGAACAAACATTGAAATTGTACAAAAAATAATGTTACCACATTAACATTTTTGCAAAATTCTATTGTCAATTGATATACGTCTCGAATTTTGACTTTTTTTATTTCAGTTTTGTACTCCCAGTTCTTCAAGATTTTTTTTTATACATCTCTTTTTTTATATTTAATAAAATGATAAAAATTTCATATATAAATATGTTCTTACATAAATAATACCTATAGAGAATAAAAAAAATCTTTTTAGTCCACGATTCTGTATAAACAACAATGTAATTTATCGATGAAAATACAGCTGGTACTGTTTTATTTTTATTTTGTTGAATATATATATACTATGTATGTTCATATGAAATATTGTTATATTTTGTTTTTAAAGGATATGCCCGCAATCTTCAATAGTATGGGCACCAGATCGACCAATACGGTGTGTGTTCTTAATATTATAGTTGTTTTTTGTTAATGTTGTGGCATGTGTGATTTCGTTTATTTTCTATTCTCATTTTTTTTTTTTAGATTTTTTTCTTCATATTATTAGTTTCATTATAATATATAAATATACAACTTAGTACTTACGTTAAATGTACATGACTGTACATGACCTATAATACAATATTAACATTCAGCTTTTAAATATAATATACACAGATACATATAACTACCTACATACATACACAGTACATACAATTCTCATACAATGTTGTGTCATTCATTCATTCATTTGTTTTTTTTCCTAATCGGCAGCACCGACTAGTTATTACTAGCAGCATTGTTTAATGTTTTGTATGCAATAGCAAGGGCGCCTATTAAAATTTAACAATGGAGGGACAACGAACTATGTTTAATTTGTGGTTTTATGAAAATTGTCAAACATTTAGAAAATTGAATGCTTGTACAAGAATAATTAAATCATTTTTTAATTATAATCTCAGATTTCTTAAAAAAAAATTTTTTTTAAATATTGAAATTTATATATATAATTGACCTATCTATTAGGTAATTGATATATCTATTAGATAATTTAATGTTTTAATATTAAAATAAAAATCAAAAACTGCATTTACCCCTACTTTACCCCCAGCTATGGACACCCTTAAGCGATATTTTAACAATAAGAGATTGGTAGTACTTATAGCATTAACTCACCAAAGTCCATATACTCTTTTAGGAACCGGGATTTTTGGAGGAACGATTCCAATTCGAGAAGAAAGACGGCGGCAACAATGGCAAAATTGCGAGTAATGGAGATCCTACAACGCTGCCTACCTAACTTCCAACCACCACAGCTTCAACCACGTTTATCATACATAGGGGCTACTGCATTGTCGCCACCACCATTGCAGTATATACATGTGTCGGCATAACATAATCCTCTGTGTCTTTGCAACAGCAGAGGTCGTGGCGACAATACCCACAGACTGTTAAAATAAAATATTTTTAATGTTTAAAATAAAAACAAAATTCAATATGAAATTATTGTTTTCCAGATAATAACTTTTATCGAGAAGCACGATAGGGTAGAGCACATGTCATCATCAATAGTTTGTTTTTTTTTTTTTTGTATAATTTAGTATTTAATTATATAATTTGTGTGTATATAAGTATATATATATAACATGTGGTAGCGTCCAACTATCCGAATTTGACAAAATATTCATATTTTAATAATATAATATATATATTATATAATATGTATATTGTATGTATATAGTATTTTTTAAGATTTTGAAAATGCTACTTAATGTTTAGACAATTTCCATCATGAATAATATATAAATAGTTATACTGTCATATAAAGTACTTATATACCTAGTTCAATTTACATTATATATTATGTGAATGTATTCACACATATTAACATTAAATCTTACTCTTACCAATAATTTACTTAAATATTGTCTTTTTTTTAGACCGATAAGTTTTTTTTATTTGATATCTATATGTTAACATTAATTATTATTATGATAAGGACACAGTCTGTTTTATCGTATGAGCTTGTCTTATAAGTGGAAATATTACAATATTTTTTAAAATTATTCTTTAAACAAATATACGAGTATTGTCTATAGGAGGCTTATATTTTTGCTTTAAATCAATTTTATTGTGATATTTTCATGAAAAAAAAATGTGAATTTTTCCTTTCTTGTATTTGTGTATCAAATGTTTGTTCTTCAAAATAAAGAAGGTTTTTTTTGTTTAATTTCATTTGAGTTTTTGAAAATGTTAAAATTATACATAGAATTAAATTGATGTTTGTATCTTTATGTTTTCCGGAAACTTGTACAGGGTTTATAGGTTGCTTTTCTTTTCATATCATCTTAGCTAAAGTTTAGTGGCAGCCAGCAGAAATAATCCACAATGGTGTTGCATTCTATTGAAGATGATTTGTTGTAATTTTCTCAAATATTGGACTGTAAATGGTGGAAAATTTAATAATTTGACTACTATAAAAGACTGTTGTTTTAGAAATAATTTTGAATAGATTAAGTATCATTGTATATCATGAAACACCAATGCGGCTCATCTTTGTTAGCCACTACTATAGTACTTATTTGTATTATACACTTTTTGTGTAGTAAAATAGTTAAAATTTTGTAAATTGAGTTCAGGTGATGCACAAGCACATTATTTATTAATTACGGTTTTAAAATAATTTTAAATAATATTAAAAAATTCTTATTAGGAAAATGTAGTGCTAATGTGAACAATAGGGTAAAAAATAAATGTTCACACAATTTTAATACAACTTTATACTTTGGTTTATTGATAATTTTTTTCAATTATTGTATATTTGATATTGAGCGTAGCGAAGAATTTATTGGTTTTTATTTAGCTTAATTATTTTTAATGGAAACACATTTTTAAAGAAAACATTTGTGTAAATGGAAAAATAACAAATATTGCCATCATTTGATTGGTTACTAGGTATATCTATAATTTTTTTTTTTTTTACAGTATTTATTTATTCATTTATCATGAATATAAACTATAGAAACATAATATAACAAAACAAAAATATTTTAGAAGATAAGAGTAAATAGTAAAATATTTATAAGTAAAGAGTTAAAACAGTGGTAATAATAATAATGATAAATTACATGATTACTGAGGGTTTCCTAAGACTTCATGTCTAGATCTCGCATCCATTTAATGGCATTTGTAGTCACATTGATAAAGTATTCGTGGTTGGAGTTAGAAACGATCCTCATTTGTGATGAGCTGCAAATTTTATTTATAGTTGTCTACTCTTTACTGGGTAAAAGTAATCCTGCAGGTTCATGTGTGGGGTCCCTGTTGCCGTGGAATTGATCTGGGTTTAGGATACTCCGTTATTCCGTCTATGTAAAAGTAAGAGAGAAATTTGTGTTATTGAGGAGATCAACAGCTGTTTTCCAGGGTAGTTTTCTAGATTTTAGCCTTTGAGTATCTGTGAAGGCTAGGTCAAGGGAGTTGATTGGTAGTGTGAGGTCATCCAACGTCCAAGATACAATTTTGCCATTCTTTTAAGGAGGTATTTTTCGGTAGATAATCGGGGGCGCATAATTTTGACAATAATAATTAGTTACATATATTACACCGAACAAAAAATAAAACAACAGTCAAATAAATAAAAATGGTAAATAATATAAAAACATTGAACAAATTTTAAATAGTTTACGTTTAAAAATAATACAGATCAATGTAAACATATATATATATATATATATTATTGAAGATGCTATTAAATTTATTATTTTAAACTTTCTTAGTTATATATTTTTCTTCCAAATTAAATTAATATATTTATTTATTATTTTGGATATTTAGAATTTTCAAGTTATTATCTATTTTAAAATCAATACCGTAATTATTATTTTTGAAAACATGTTTAGTGAAATTTGAATTTGTTTGTTTTGAATTTTCTATTTATTTTACCACAATAATACATAGGTACCTATTACACCTATATCTTACAATTGCCTACAGTTTGTACACGCTACACCTACCTATCACTATTAATTTATAGTGTTTGTGTGGAGTAAGTTTAATGGTGTTTCCTGATGTTATGTTGTTTAAGCTGATCTATTTACTATATTTTTTGCTTGCTCACATAATAATACCTATAGTTGGTATTTCTGGATAAAACTAATGCATCATCAACGTATATATTTTCCCAAAAATAAGCCCAAATAATATAATATGTGACATTTAATTTCGTGGGAGTAAAATTAGATTTTAAGATAAAGGTCGAGTACCTAGGTATTATAAACTTGAAAAATTCAAAATAATCTAAATAGTCTTGTAAGATAGAAAATGCCTAAAATACAATTATTGTTCACAGTTCATAGATAGGTATTGGGACATATGTACAAATCAATCATCAATCGCCAAGGCACAGAAGTTGTAGCACTCAAAAAGTAAATTTTTTGGCGTTTTAATATGCACCCAAAAACACCAAAATATATATAAGCACTAAAAATTTGGAAATAATCTGCAAAATAAAATTTTTAAAAATTTTATATGTTTTCTATGCAGGAACTAGGTACCTACTTGAACCGGCTGGAACCATAGACTTATAAAGTAAGAAGGTAGGTATGGTAATCTCGTATTTTATAAATTTACAATAAAAATGTTCCAATACCCTCCGCGAAGAAGTATAACTTTAAAATAATATGTTTATTTTCATATACCTAATTTGTATATTATGAAAATATGCCTAAAAATAGCACTTATAATCCTAAATTAGCAAAACGGCAATAAAAACCGTCAATAAGTATGCAAAAATTAGGGGGGGGGGAGAAATGTATATGACATTAAGAAGGTGCGAAACAAATTTGTGTCTCTTACTTCAAAAAAAATACGCGAATTCTACAACTTTCGAGTCCTGATAATCACATTTATCATGTTCTATGTACTTTACTACCGGGAAGTTGTCGCGTACATTCCTCTATGGAACTTTTCAGTAACGACAGCTATTACTGTACCGATCATAAAAAGTTTTCATTTTTACGATTTATGGAATTCATTGTAGACAACATATTTTCACGAGGATTTCGTTAATATAATAGTCATAGTAGGTAAGTACCTACTTTTATTTCGGATTATACATAAATTATATTTCAATGTAAGTACTTTTAACATAATATTTAAGTTTTCTGTACCCGTACAAGTATCACGGGCGATTTTCTGATGTCTTTATGCATCAATGTTTCTAAATTTTTCCATATACCTACATGCAAAAAATCTAGACATAAAATGAAAAAATTACCTACTTTTTTACGAAATTTTCCGTAAAATATGCTAAAAGTGCAATCGAAATTTCTAACTATACCATCGAGCTGCTGCATACTCTTTCGAAAAAAAAAAATGAAAATTCATACAAATCCGGACTCTACTTATCACAAATAAAAATAAGATAATTGTTCTAATGGGGTGACTTGGAGTGCATTTGGCGGAGAGGGTAGATTTCGGCCCATTGACAGGATAATACATACCTATAGGTATTATTATTTTAATTTCGAAGAAATCATATTGTGTATAGGCAGTACCTAACCTATATTAGGTACGTTATTTTTGAATTATAATAGGTACGTTTTCATAGCCATAGAAATAGCTTAATTTCCGTATACCTATTCCTAAATTCAGCAGGTTAGTCATCCACAGGATTTGGTCGTCCCCAATTACAGCGATTTATCAATTTGCTGACGGGGAAGTACGTATATTCAAACGGATTGCTTCATCGGCAATCTCATTTTTCCGATGGATTGGAAATCCAAGATTTGTTCGGGCTAAAATAAACGTTCATTGAACGTATAGGTATTGATATCAATCCAATGTCTATTACTTTTAAAATCCAAGTCATCGTACAAACTTAAGACTATAACAATTAACTTTGATAAATTATTATTATCCGTTTTTAGTTTTACAATTTAATTCATCAAAAAACAATAATAAGTGCCCATTCAGTAAATTGTATATTTGTAAAATCAGTGATAAGGTGGTGCTCTAATTGACAAATTTTTGGTTGCTATATTGGTTACCGATATCAACCAACATGTGTCAGTACAATAACAAACTATAGATGTTCCTAAAATCCTGTTAATCCGCTGGATCAGCCACAGAATAGATATGGTCAGAAAAGACATTCTAATGTAAACAAAAAATAAGTCTGCCGTTTTTTCAATTACACGGGTGTATAATATATAAAATGTACCTACTAACTGCTAACTGGCAAAATGGCCGACACAGTTTTTGGCCCGTCTTATGCTCTTACTGCTTCCCCTTCGCCTTCTCTCCCAACTATTTGGGGTCGACTACCCGGGTCCTACATTTCATTATTACTACATTAGTGGCTGAATTTAGGAACATTTAGCCATTTAGGAACAACAACAACGGAATACCTATCTCTATTGGCTTTGTCATGGGGAGATGATAACGGGTGAGTCATAATGTGTTTATACACGTTGAGTTTTCCGCTAACTGAACAGTTCTAACTCTTCAGTTAAGTCTTATCACTCGTATGCGAAAACTGAAGGTACGATCAGTCACAAGCATGGTATGAACTGATCAAGTCGTTTTTTGATTTTTCGTTGGAGCTAGGGAACGAAAATTGAACCCTTATCACCACGTTTATTACCTACCTCACTTCTTCTCTAATCGTGTCAAACTGTTATCACTTATAAAACTTATTTTGATTTTTGATCACGATTTAGCTGTTTAAACTCTATAGTAATAAAGTTTGCTTTTACCTACTCTTATTTGAATATCTACTTATATAATAAATACAAGGAATTGGCCTCAAGTCGAGACATAAATCATTTAATAAATTAATACGAGAATAAGTGTATCGCTTTACCAACCAGTTTTTCATCCATTCTGATAGGTTCTTGGAACTTTTACTACCATTGGCATTAACTTTAACATAGCATGTAATAGTAGTCACAATCGAACAAATATCGTCCGTAGTTAACATCATATTAAACAGTAAATGAAATGTTAAACAGGTTTTCACAGTAGCATGAATACATGAACTTTATGAGTAATTGTAACTTGTACCTACTAAAATCGTGTCAGTGCACTAAATTGATAATAATCACAATAAAAATATGATAAAAGGACAAAATCCGCCCAGTGTCTTTCGAGTAGGACAAAATTCGCTTACATTTTTGTAAATAAGACTATATGCGGGTACCTAGATAAATAAAAATGAATTTAAAGTACGAATTTCATTAATTGTTCTATTATTCTGTCTATAAGTAGGTACCTGGCTAGTACCTACATTACAGATTTTATGTTTTTTCAATTGCTTTTAATTTTTTAACTTCTAAACGTGATAATATATGTGCACCTATGTATGCATAATAGATACTTATGTACATTGTACTATTGCATGCGTATAATATCATCACAGCTGAACGTACCTAACTGTGGTTAAATACCAAATTTTTAACGATTTACTTAATCTTCTGTAATAATAATAATTTTAAATTCATTTTTATTCATCTAAGTATAGTCCTATTTATAATTTTAACCAATGTTTATAATGCTAAAAAAGGGTCGATTATGGTGGAGTGGTCGAAATGCACTAGGTCTCCGGTTGGATTCCTACGTAGCAAATGAGGTAGCGAACGAGATTTTTCTCGCTGATGATGTCTGGTCTCTGGTGCAATTACCCGTCCAATATTTTGGTAGCTATGCTTGTCATAGCTGTCAAGAACCCTCTTCGACTCTCCTAATATGTGAAGGTACAAACTAGAGCATATTAGAGTTTGGGGAATAAGAGGATATAAAGCTGTTCATTAAAAAATGTATAGTGTTAGAAAAATAATTGAAAAATGTCCGTCTTGCATTTTCTGAGCGGATTGTCCCACCCGAAAGTTGCTGCACTGATTTTATCCTAGATTCAAATATATTCGTGATAAAAACATAAGTATTTTGTCATATCAAGTTCTTCGTTCAGTCAAATTTAAATGGAAAACTGAACGTGCAGTGTTTACAGCGAACACCTTCAATCACGGAATTACCTGAAGACGTGCGCGTTTAGTCAAATTTGAACAGAAACCTGATTGTGTGTAAGGAGTCTTGTCTATTTCGATTCCTGTACTTTCTAATGTATATAGCTCACAAATAATGGCTAGCGAAATGCGTGAAAAAAATCGTAAAACATGAAGTGAACAGTTGGGAGGGATTTTTACATCGTATTGGGTACGCAATTTACCATCTCCATTCATGATAACGATAAAGCAACTACTTCACATTTATACTGAGTACAACGCTGACATCTCACAATCTTTTATCTATGGCAGTTTACATATTATATCTAATGAACTACTGGGTAAATTAAAAATTAACCTCTTTAAAGTATTAAGTATTTTTAAGTACTTTAATGAATTTTCTATCGGAAAGCTATTACCCATAATACACATAAAAATAGAAAATAGAAAATTATTTTAAATTACTGAAAATTCTATAAATAGTGCCTACTACTATTAATTACCTATTTTAAAGTTTATATTCTTACTCAACTAGCCACACAAAACAAAACAAAAATTCTAACGAAATAGACCACACGATAACGGAAAATCCCAAACATTGATGTTCATAGTATACTGCATTGACCCAGTGGTGGAAATAGTAAATAATAAAATAAAATAATAAAATAATAAACGCAATTAATAAAATGTGTTGTAAAACTGTGATAACGGAAATTGTAGTATTGATTTCGATATTATTTAACCGTATAATTTCAGCTATTCAAAATTGTATATTTCCTGCGTTCTTTGATAAACAAAATAAGGAAGTACGCTGTTACATATGAAAACATGAAGAGTAACTCTGAGTAATCACTGAATTTATTATACTTAGATCTTGGCAGCTAAAGAAATGACGGAAACCGTTTGATTCGTTTCGGCAGGTGGTTGCATTGAAGCTGACAGGCTCCCACATGTACAACTTGAGTTGTCCGCGCAAACCGCTAGATTGCGTTATTCGACTATGTACGGGAAAGCTCACTTGGGATCATTTTTCTTTGAATTATAGGTTTAAATAAAAGTGAATGACTATACTCTATCGTAGGGACGCTATCGGGGGGCCAGCGTCACACTAGCCGTACGGTTTGCCTTTGTAAATATTTCTACTCGTTTGTATCCATACACTGAACTCCAATGGTCTGCGGGTCCACAGAAGAACCCAGAACCGGAGTTTCGGTAACTAACGTCTGAGCCTCCCGTACCAATCCGCCCCTACACCAAAAATTTTTGCCTTTTTTGCATTATTTTTTTGGATTTTTATTTTACACCAAACCCTTAAAAACGGGGCTGGGATTTTAACGCTCTAAAAAATCGCAAAAAGTTCCTAAAAAAATGCGTTTAAAATGTATTTTTTAATGATTCAAAGGAAAAAAAAAGATGCTTAAATAAAAAAAATTGAATTTTGAATTGAAAAAACAAAAAAACATGAATTTTAAATATTAACATTAAAACGTAGGTCAGCTATAAAGTAGGTAGATCATTTATATTATTATGGTATTACTTTTAATCTGGAATTTGATAATCCAAACGTTTTTTAAAAATAATATTTTTAAATATATTAATAATTGATAAGACAATCATTATTTATTTTTAATATTTATAGAATAAAATGAAAATTTTATGAAAATGCTTTAAAACTTGAAAAATATGTAGTAAAATTGTTCTTTAAAAGTTAAATTTGTCAAAAATGCAAAAAAAAAAAAAAATGCGTACTTATAAGTTAAATTAAATAATCAATATTACCTATAAAACACATTTTTCTAATTACGGAGCTACATTTTAAACAGAAGAAAAAATAACGTTGCATCGAAATTCCAGCCCTAATTATAAATAAAAATAATAATTTAATATTTCATTATTTTTCTTAATCGTGACCGAAGAATGATTTTCGTAAAGATTTCCGGTTTTAAACTTATAAATTAACTTCAAGTAACTACATTTGTTTAATTTGTTAAATTTGGGTCAGTTTTGAAAGATCGTTCATATAGAAGGTAGATATAAAAAAAAAATCCGAGATGTGAATTTGGCCGGCAAAAGAACATCTAGTAGATCGTATATATAATAACGAATATTTTGAAGAATGTAAAGGGGGGGGGGGTCAGCGAATTTACTTCTATTTTATTATTAAAATATATTATAATTATTATTGACACAAATTTTTTCGTTACTTTCGAGAAGTTTTTCTTTATGATTATAATAGAAAATTAGAAAACAACTGATTGTAGTCTATCACAATAATTGTAGTCTTCATGCTTAATACATAATATAATAATACTAGTTTCTCGATCATCATTCGGAAGAAAATTTATCTTTATGTTTTATAAAATATTTATAAAAAAATAAAACAAAATAATCATATCAAAAGTCAGCGTATGAGTTATTCGGATATAATATAAAGTTAACCTATTATTAGGTTAAAACGTTTAAACCGTTGTATAAAAATTTAAATTAAACAACCAACATGAAAATAACAATGCAATTTATTTTCAATTACTGTAGTCGGATTCCTTCTCGTTATTTGCCTTTCGCATAATTTGATTTTGTAAATATCCTTTAATGTTTTACTACGGAAAATAATTGGTGTGGCGCGTCTTCTTAAAAACTGCAAATGTCGTCGTATACTCGTTTAAATGAACACATATTGCACACAGTCTCGTCCTATAAAATATAATACAGCTAAAATAATATATTACTATGTTTTTTTTTTAAATTATGGATGTACATTCTCAAGTTGTAAAAATTGTCTATACCGGACACTCTCGCGGTGTATAATAATAACTACCGAATCAAAGTCGGCGCCCTTCCATTTACCTATATTGCAGGGTTAGTCTGGTAGGTAGTTGTTTTTTTTAACGGGTTTTGGCATTCAAGTCGATATTTATAATAGTCTGTATATACGTGTTTCGGGATCATAAAAATGTAATTTGATATTTTTGTGACTGGTACATTTCGAAGTCATTACTATTATTAGTTATAATGGTTTTAAATTTTAACGACACGTTTATATTCTTTTATTTTTCGGTAATGAAACATTGGCCTAAGATTATATACACGCACGTACAGAGCTACATTTAACCACTACCCATATACAATTTCCAGACTACAGTAGACGAATAAACTGTTTTCCGCAGTCAAAACGACCGTTTTTATTTTTACGTCAAATTTCAAAGATCGTAAATTCTCTTTTCCGCCCAAATCAATAAAATCACCCTAAAATATATTTTCAAATATTGCGTATATTGGGCATACCCATTTTCTGTCGAAATGACACCTTTCCCTTTTCTGCAAAATTTACGATAAGGTCAATAAATTTATCTTTTATATCTAACTAAAAATATCTAATAATCGAGAACTGTTAAAAATTAAAAATAGATATATATAATATAAAATAAATTAGGAAAGTTCACTCTGCAAGCGTGCATAATTCCCGGTTTCTAAACGTATTTTAAACAAAAATATAAAAATACAAAACAACGAATAATATCTACCTCCATGGTTACCAAATCAACAATTGTAACTATGTACTAGTAACTACCATGACGAAATAACATGGTATGCCAGTAACAAGTTCTGCGCATGGTGCCTACGTCCATTTATCATATTACTATTGTTGTCTACTATTTATTTTGATTAAATATGTTCAACTCTGTAAACATTAAACTTATTTATATATTACTATATTGAAAAGACTGCAGATAAGACCGAGTGACGTCAGAATTTCTTGGCATAATTGATAAATTATATTTCATTCCATGACAACCCCTACCGTTCTCAAATTTGTTCATGTTTCTTGGCATACTATGTTATTTCGTCATGGGAACTACGGACAAACGGTCACAACGGGGTTATAAGATGTTGAAATTTATGTTTAGAATTCTAAATCTTTGATTTGGCTATATGTGTGTGTTAATATGGAAGATATTACTACTGTTTAAATTATCAAACATTTTGTATACTAATCATTATAAATAATGTTTTTACTCGGTGTTTTGTCTTAAATTAAATGTCTTCCGGCGACACATAGGTATGAGCCACACGAAATGTTGGTTTTTTTTTATATATTTAATATATTAATTTTGAACAATTTTGCATCGGGTGAAATCCTTTTCTTAGCAAAATTACACAGTTCCGTCAAATATAAGAGATAAGATCAATTCTCTTTTTCGTCAAACTGAAAAAATCTACCTGTGATTGTTTATAAACGTTCAATTTTATTATTATAACATTAGGAAATTATTAAATATTTAAATATAATTAAAATATATATAACAATAAGTAAATGTAATAATTTATATATTATATGGATTAGGTATTAATTATTGATATAGGTATTATTTACTTTTGGCTGAAAACCGAGTACTACTTGTTGCACTTGTTTTACTATGTTAGATATACCTTAAAATACATTACGTTTGATTATAAATATATAAGTACATAATGTTGAAAATTTTATTAATAATCTCAGGTAAATTATTTTTGTTCAATGGAAAAGAGAATTTTCTTTCTTTCAAATTTAGCGGAAAAGGGAAATATATTGTTTTGGCGAAAACCGGTATACCTATAAAATAATGAATAATAAAGTTATGTTTCATCTATACTTGCGTGAAACCATGTCACCCAATACTTTTAAAACAATTTTTAATTTCATTTTGTCAATTTGTAATTGTAGGATTTTTAACCAACTTTTTAGTATTTGTAATCTCTATGTAGTATACGAGATACAGTCAGTTATACGCATTGCAGGGGGTTTAACTGCACAGCAGCTTCCCGACATTATCCGATCCGTTTCAAGCAAATTGTATATTACTTTACTTAATTTGTGACCCATTTCTTATCAACTTTTTACAATGTATTTACCAGTGTGAAGTTAACCCCTTCTCCGAATCGATAAAATGGTTACAAATATTTTTGAGCACTGAAACTTCACACTGAGAATGAGAAAGTAGTCATAACTTACAAATAGGTTATAAATTTAATTTAATAGGACGCCACATAATCATATTTTAGAGGTTCTGTATAGGAAATTTCAAGAAAAATAAAAATCTCATCATTTAAAAATGTTTAAATACATTTCAGAATTAATTTGAAAATAATCCTATATCAATAATATATTTAATTGTTAAATAAATAATTATTAAAAACGACGCAAAACATGTTTCGGGAGATGCACGTTCTTGAGAAATTAAGAGATTTTAGCGTTTAATGACCTTTGTACAAATTTACACCGTAAAATAATATACATTTTTACATAGATGATTTTTGATAACATTTTTAGAAGTTGAGCTATAAGATTTTGAATTTACCGGAATATTTTATTTGTAAAAGTCTTATAACTCGACTAATAATAACCTTGTTGATAACCATCTACGTAAAAATTTAGATAATCTCATGATATTCTACGGAAGTCGTTAAACATTAATAAAAAAAAAAAAAATATAAAAATAAAAACGGGAAATAAAATAACAATATACTACGCTATATAAGTCATTTATTGATACTAAAGTTCTAAAAATTGTTTCTTGAACTTGGAAGTTTGGAAATTTAGAATTGTATATATAAATTAATGAATTTCAAGATTTATCAGTATATATCAATAAAGAACTTTGGTAAATATTTAATTTCCTCGAATGTTGGCAAAATATAATATACCTATTATATTAATCTGCCATCGTACTATTGCATATATTATTGAATGTATAAATTACATAATATACAAGTACGTGTATATGTATAAACTAGGCGAAGAGATTTTAAATTTATAAAAAAAAAAAATCTCATTTAAATGTTTGCCAATGTTTTTCACGTGTACTTGTCATAGAATTGACGGTGTATAAAATAATTGTATTGGTGTGTACGGCTGCAGCTGTGTTATAAAATACGAAAATTCTGACAGCGCAGTGTGATGACACTGATAAACGATTTTTTTTATTCAACGTACATGATGCGAGCAAATACGACCGATTGTGTTAATCTGGAGAATGTATAAAAAAATTCGTCTGCGACCCGGTTCATTAACGTTTTAAAATGGTTTGTCTTAATTACATAAATGCACTCAATACCCCGCACTGTTGATATATTCATTATACCGATGTACAGTGTACGAGTGAATTTATACACATACAAATGTATATAAACGGTCGTATAGTGTAATGGTCAATAACCATTTGAACAGTCAAAAGTGATTTATAGGTAAAATAGTATTATTATACAATTTAAAGTTACCTAGTACGATTTGTGTAAAATTGTAAAATTTTCAGAAAAACATATATTGATATGATATTAGAGATTTGTTGCTCAGGGGTGCGTTCGAAAACTTAACTCTAGGTAACTGATCGAGTCAACTACGGTCTGTTTCGCGTCGTTCGAGAAAACAGTGTTAACTCTATAAGGTTACCGTTCGAAAACCTATAGTGTTGTTCACTAGAGTTAACTCTTGTTACTCAAAAGAAATTGATAGGTTCGTTCAACTCTACCGATAATTATTCTTATCATATACAGATAACAAGTAATTTTTATTTATATTCCCACCCATGACGAAAGATACATTTCGTCATGTTCTCGCCTGTATAACTAACATTTTATTAATTATTTTTACTTTTTCGTGCATTTTAAATTTTCAGTCTTTTTCACCATGCAAGTAAGAGTAGAGTTCAAAAACCAAGAACATATTTCATTCCTAATGAATTATATAATTATCTAAAATGAGGTACCTAGGTGAAATAACATAATATTTATTGAAATCTCTCCATTAAACTAAAAAATAAATTGGACCTTTATAACTTTATAATTTGTAAAAATTTGTACTCTTATTTTATTAGATGAAGTACAGGTTAACTAAATATATATTAAATATATTTAATGAATCAAAAGATCTTATCATTATTTGAATATCAATTTATTCTGTGACTAAATCCTACTCTATTCTTATCTTCTTTATCCAACTCACTCTACTCTACACTACACTACTCTACTATATAACTCCAAATATTCGAACGCATCCCAGGCATCTCATCTAATCTCATATCAATTTTATATGTATCTGGATCTTCATTTTTATTAAATATGGATTAATGGATATTTACTAGTGATGGGCACTATCGAATAGTTGACACTATCGATAGTATTTGATTATTTGCATAAACTATCGAATATTTTATTCGAATATTATTTTACGTGACCGAAGAGACTTTTATGCAAACAATATTCGAATACTTTTCATTCGAATTAAAATAACCGAATAAACAAAATATTTTATTCGAATAAACCGAATAGTTTTTATTAGAATAAATCGGAATAGTTTATATTCGAATAAACCGAATAGTTTTTATTCGAATAACCGATAATAATAATTGGTAATAAGTAATAAGTAATAACCAATGATTTTATATTATTATTTATTAGGTATATTATATTATACTATTTGACTATTTTTAAAACGTAATATGTGATAATAAAGGTATTATTCCCCATAGGTTTGTATTTTGTATATAATTTCTTATGTAAACAACACCCCCTGCATCCCGAAAACGGCGAATAGGACAATAGATATCTCACCATTGAGATACTGATTTATTAATTATCGCAAAGTTAAGAAAAAATCATCACCGGCTCATTTCACTCTTGGTTATTGAACTGTGTGGTTAGGTATATTAAATATTATTTAAAGCATTGCACATTGTTGATTTTTCGTTTTGTATTGTTATCTATTAGTGATTCAGTAGTATTTTATTAGCGATTTTAATATTTAGGTGTCATGTTATACTATAATAATTTTTGATTTTTAAATTTTTTTTTTTAATATTTAATTTTATTAATAAAATAGGTTTCATTTGTTATAAATGTTTATTATTGTAATAATGAAGAATGCATTCAGTGGCGCATAATCATTTTATGCTAGGGGTGTCACCAATAGTTAGAATATTATTTTTTTAAATATTAACTAGTTCCCTATGTATATATAAGTTACTTAAAAATCTATATAACTTAGTTAGGTTATAAGTCGGTAGAATAAAACATCAACTAAGTTGGAAAAAAGTCAGGTAGGTACTAAAACAAACAATATAATTTACGCATATTAAAAGAAACTCATTCTAATATACATTTTTATACTTTTACATTATTATTTAGAATTTACAAAAAATATTTTCATTTATCGTCTTGTACACCACAGCATGTACCTATACTGATGCTAAATAAATAAATAATGATTTGGAAGAACTATTTACTATGATAAAAATCTGGATATTGGAAACAATATTCAATAAGATGGTTCGCGTCCAGTGGCGGTTTTTGAACATTTTTCTAGAGGGGGGGATCCGTTTATCATACAAACTTAATTAAAAAGACATTTTGTGGATTAAATTATGTATACTTATTATGATATTCATTAAATACGGGGGGGGGGGTCTAGTATACCTCTAGATCACTCCATAAAACCACCACTGTTTGCATTACATATATATTATTAATTGTTTTTTCAAGACTATTCCCAGAAAATAAGGTGTCCTAAGATTGGGATATCTATTGGACAAATCCATACATAAAAATTGAAAATCATCTTACAATAAAATGTATAGGTAGGTACTTTATGTTTAGACTTTAGGATGTCAACGCAATGGCCAACACTGTTGTGAAATTTGTTATCTTATCTATGATTATATTCTATATTATCATATTATCCTAATCATTATTTATTTTAAAATATTAGTGAATAGGGAATAATTTAAGTTTAACCAAAAAGTTTGAATAGTTGAATAATTCAAATGTTAGAATATCGAATATTTTAAATAATAGTCGAAACTATCGAATACATTGAATAATTAGAATATGCCGAACTATCAAATTAATCGGTAGTGCCCATTACTAGTCCAGACATATAAGGTCCCAGGAAGCCAATGAGATTTTTCTCATCAGCAGCATCTGGTCTCTGGTGCTAGTCGGCCATATTTACCAAACCCGTCCAATAATTTAGTATCTATGTTTGTCATAACTATCTCACCATATTCGACTCTCCTAATATATTAAGGGTCAAACCTGAACATGTTTGGGAAATAAGAGGATACAAAACTACTAACTAATTTATTTATACAAAATTTGTCATTTTTAATAAAATCATAATTATGGTTTTCATTATTTTTTGCAACTTCAAAAGATACATCTGCTTAAACAACAGTCATTTTTAATAATGGAGTAATTTGAACTAATTTCAAATTTATTATCTATAACATGTCTTTTATCCATAATTTAAATTTTGTAAAGAGAACTATTTTAAACACTGAACATAAATCTATATTATAAATTGGTTAGACAAAGACATCACATCCTCTTAAATAATAGTTTAAAATTGATCTCAAATTTTCTGGTTCATTAAAACTGATTTATAAATAAATCAATTAAATCAGTTATTGTGTTTTTTTATTTTAAACAAAAAATATATTTTAAATATAAATTATTGAAAAAAAATATTTTATAGTATGTAGGTTAGTATTTGTAAATTGTGAAGTTTTATATTAAAGATGGACAAGTTAATGAAAACAATTAACCTGAATCTAATGAGTAATAGTAATAAATAATGTAATAAGTTTACAAATTAATTTAATAAGTTAGTTAAAAGTTTATCCATAAAACACTTATATACTTTACTTATCTCTTAATTACAAAACATGTTATAATTATTAATAATATAAATTATCATTTCACTCAAAAACGAAATAAAAAAATAGCGCTTTTGTAAATTTTTCCATCTAACTACTGTTTATTTAAGTTGGTAGATATAAAACATTTGTGACACTTTCTTTTTTTTTAAGTTAAATAAATATTAAGGTTAAAAAAGACTACATTGAAGTGTAACTCAATCAATTCAACTAAATTGTATTATAGTTTTTATCAGAAACCAAGGTTTTGATTTCTTGCCTGCCTTGATTTAACCAAAACCCCATCATTTACCAACATTAAACATAGCTAATAGCTATAGTATTATTTTTCTATATAGACAGAGACTGTAAATATGGGTGTCATGTCTTATTAAGGTATAGTGCAGTTTGGAAAAGAGCCATTTATATTAGTACATGCATATGTCAATGTCGACTCGTTGGGAGTACAACAGAATTAACCTAACCCTAACAAGAGTTGCATGTTTTATTGGCATTTACCGTCTACACAGACCTAGTTTTAAATATTATTTAGATTACCCAATGTATTACCTAGATACTTAGGATAAACTTTAAACATACACACTTCAAACTTTAAAAGTATTCATTTTTGTGTTTCATACTTTTTAAAAATAAATTACTCAATTGAATTATATAAATAAATGTTTTTTTAAAATGAACACTGCAAATAAAACAAAGAAAATGTACTTGCACACTATCTACAAAAATAACATCGTTAAGTAGGCAATGTATTATTTATTATTGCCAAAATAAAATTCAAATGAATTCATTAAATAAATTACATGTTCTACTAAATACTTATAATGTATAAATAGCATTAAATACATGACAATGCTTATACTTATATTATAAAAGTATTAATATTCTTATTGAAAAGAATTTAATCATTTTGAATTTGTTTCAGATTCAGATTTGAGTATATCCATTATTATTCTTTTATATAATACATATTTAATAAATATTATATTATTATATATTCTGTACACTCTATCAATTGTAATATGTGGATGCACGTTATTATCAAAAGACCAAATTTTCCTCATTCTTATCAATTACTAATTTAGAGTTATAATGACCATCTTATAATATTACCATAAGGTAATTTGGTTTATACGAGCATTATGTTGTTACAAAAGGATGATACATAAACTGAATGCATTATGGTCGTAATGTATTAAGCATTCTTTCATGATATGGAACATGCATAATAATAACAAAAGTGTAGTTCTAAATATACAAAATAATATTATACGATACATTATGATATACATTTATTGAGGGATTTTGATTTTTGAACTTTTATAAAAATGTTTATAAAACAAAAGTTTTATATACATTTTACTTATAATAAATTACATTAGCTACAAATTCCTGAAAAACAAAATATTAAGTTGATTCAATTTATTGTTTCAATTTACTTGGAGCAACTAATCCAAATAATTGGCAACATCATTTTTCATATATTTGAATGCAGTTTTAATAAACAGACAAAACTAAGTTAAAGAAAAAAATAAAACATAACTTAAAAGGCTTAATTTATAAACGAAAAAAATTGTAGTTTGAAAAAAAAAGGTGCAAATACAATATATCAATAATAATATTAAATTATTAAAAATACTCAAATTTACAAGTTAATAAAAATGATCTTGAGACTTTATGTTAAGACGGAGTTTAAAGGTTCACAATGATATAATACATGATCATTTAAACTAGTTACTCAATATAAATTTTTCCTAAAAAAAAAAAAAAAAATAGTTTTTCATATTATATAACATTTAATATTTTTTTAAATTATATTTTGTTGTTGCATACCTAGATATAGTAATTTATATTTCATCAAGATGGGGGTTTATTTTTTATTTTTTCCTTGTTTACCAGATCCTCGTGGTGGTGTTACTGGTCTGCCAGATGACAATCCTCCGTACATGTACTTTCGTTTATCGGCCGGCTGGAATAAATATATAAACATTTTAATATGGATATATAATACTTGACACAAGTATTGTGATAACAATGAATTTTTATAGTAATCAAGAAAATACAATATATATGAAAAAATGTCATAACTTTTAAAGTAATGTTAGTTTTTACTCTTTAGTATGTATTACAGATCGTGTAATATTTTACCTTTATATGTGACACCATTTTTATTTAATATTTTAACAATGCACTGTACTAGTTATTTTATTTTTTTTATTATTTCTAAAACAATGTTAAAACTATCACTCATGCTTTTGAAAATGGATCGATTGTCACTAATGTAGAAAAAGTGATTGGTAGACATATATAATATATATATATATATATACATTTGAGGATTTGCTGATAACCATTGAAGAATTTCACATCAAAAACACTCATCATGCTGATTTTATAGAAATTATTTAATATAATATTTTAGCTAGAACTTAGTTTACACATGTTAATTAAATATTTAAACTAATGAACAAAGGTAGGAATTGAAATAATTAAATACCTTGGATCTCTACTATATAGAACTCGTGCTGTTAAGTAACTTAGATCTATAAATGAGAACAGCTAGAGGAAAAGGTTTTAAATTGATGACCCGTTCAGACTTACTAATTAGACAATGGAAAAGATGCATTAGCATCATAGAATTTTATGCGCCTCCAGTATTTGAATCTATCAGTCTTCAAAAAAATAAAACAAATGTAAGTTTTTTTTATTCGTTATTTTAGATTCAGAGTGCATTATTATTTATGCATTCAAGATGTTCAAAAATTACATGTAGCTTTATTAACCAATAGAAAATAGAATACTAAAGGTTACTTTGGGTATGTGTGTCAAAAGTGGAAATATTCAAACATTTCAAGAAAATTGTGAATATAAAAATTATAACTATCATAGATTTTGAAGTTGTCTTTATTTACTGGTACTGACATTTCAGTCATTGCAGATTCTATATTTTGATAGTAACAACCATAATAATATGATAATTAATCATTATCAAAGATATATAATCTATTAATGTACTTATTATAAGCATTTTAATCTTCTATAGCTCATTTATGTTTTTCTGTGATCAAGTTCTTATATGAGTGTATAGTGTATAATGATGTGAGTAGAGAATATTCTCTGTTACCGGGGAATAATTTCACGAAATTACAAAAAACTGTGAAAATATACAAATTAAAACGTAATCAAATTTGGTCATACAACTATTTATTTAATTATAGAATCAGATAATTTAATAAATGTAAGTAGGTACTTGAAGTTAATATATTTTTTGTTTACGCGAAATCTATCATTAATCTATTTTAAAAATACGTATATTATTAAATTTTTAACTTGTATTGTAAAATCCCCGCAATTAACCCGACCCATGTTGAAAATATATAATATAAGTACCTACAATAATTCAATAATAGACTCGATAAAAATTTTCCAATGCGTACCTCAACACCACCATCATTCCACACACAAACTAAGAATTTTCAACCTGTATCAAGTATCGACACACAATATAATATATGAATACTTACTCGTTAAATAACCTATTGAATTAGAATTCTTTATTATTAGGATGGTGATGGTCATATAATTATTTGAATAACTGAACAGCATAATAAGATAATAAATTAATAATAATAATAAATAAAAATGCATATTTAGGACACAAATAAACAATGATGTTCGTTTTTTTTAATATATACAAGTATACTGAACTGAGGATGTCGGGTGTTGCTCGCCTGTGAGTTTGCTAGTGCCACGGCATACTAAATCGTGATTGTAAAATGCCGAATAACAGCAAAATACATAGAAAACATAATGGAACATAAAACATGCCCGATTTTTTATCGACCGGCAGCCCAAAATCGGTTTCATTTTGTACATTATTCAACAAGGACATCTATTCGACATTGTTATTATTCAACATCATTAAACATTCCATAAATCCATATATTTAAATAGGGTGAGTGTACCGATTGCGGCCATTTGAGTTTTATATTTTGTTTAAGATTAATTTGAATAATAAGAATAAATTTAGATAATTGTTTACCAATATAACAACATTCATCGCTAATTAGTCATTAATAATAATGAAATTCGATCATTATTATTATAATTGTACAATAATGGCCACAACAATAATACTAAAATTATTTTAGCAAAACTATTAAATACAATTTTTAAATTGATAAATTATGGCTAAAAAAAGAAAATTAACTTTAAATTTGGAGAATATTCTTCTAAAAGATTATAACCGTAATTTTATATCACCAAGAGTATGGTTATACATCCATTTAGAAAAATCCCAAAATAAAATTAAAATGTGAAAAATTAATGACATTTGTTAAAACTCACACATGGATTTATGTGCAACAATGTTAAATAGAGAACTTAAAACAAACAATACTTATAAATTATTCTCAAACTCCATAAACATCAAATGATATAACTCAAATGTCTTATCATCTGATCAATAATCAGTAAGATCTTGAGTCAAAAATTGTCATTTTTGATATACAATGTTTATTGTCTTGTAATTTGTATACCATGCATTATTGACTTAAAATCTTTATACCATGAGTTACAGATATATCTCAATTTATCTAACAGGTAATATAACAAAATTGTAAAACAAAAAAGTAGTACAGATACAGATGGTGAAGTTGTTCATCATATTATTTATGAATAATGTATTATTTTAGATTTGAATGCAAAGTTTTTATTTTATTGGATTTTATAATCAATTACGAGCAAAATTTGATTTTATATATTAATTATTAAATATTAAAAAAATTACATTTGACCTTCAAATAGGCAATTAAAACCAGTCATCATCAGAACTATTTATTTGAAATTTTTCCTGCATTTATAAATTACTGCACACCACATAAACTTAAGTTTTCTTTATATTTAAGAAAACTACTGGAAAAATAAAAAAATGAGTTCTTCAAAGTACCAACTAGAACCAAATTACTATCAAAAACTTTTTACTTTAAAACTGCTACTCAACTCCTACCTGAAAAATATAGACAAAAAAAATTGTTCAGAATCTAAAATGTGGTATCTTGTTTAAAATTAGTCATAGACTGGAAGTGTTTTGTGAGCTCCAACAACCATGCGCCCACATCACAACAGTATATACAGGTTCTCCAACTGATTTCAGACACAAACTTATCAATATTTTTTTCCATGCTTCTAACCACTAACATATTTAGTTCACATGAGTCACATCACATCAGTTACAGGTCACACCTATCACTACCTACTTTAAAGAAGAGCAAATTCTCCAAATAATCTCATATCAATTTTGCAAATACTATTTGTCTGGAAATTTTTTTTCGTTATGTCATTTTTGATATATTACTCATTAGATACAGGAAGGGGATCTTCTTAACTATTTTGTTTTACATTTCAGCTGAATTTTGATTTCAGATTTGAAATCGATGGAAAATAAACATAATTAAATTCAAACACACTCGTGACTGTTATACTATAAATTAAGTGTTTAATTTAAATGGGTACTTTATATTATGTGTTATTAATAAAAAAACATTTATTTAGTTTAAAGCTGTTTGTTAAGTACAACTTTAAAAACAAATTCATCTAACCAAACTCAACTTAATAACAACATATACTTTAGTATATATATATTAATTTACAAATGAGAATTAACCTTGTTCACAGACAATGGCTGCTTGTGGTATAACTATCTTGCCAATCATGAAATTATTGTTGACGAGTGGACCGCCACTATTTTAGCAACCACTGAGGTAATCAAATTCATAACAAACAATACTGAACTATATTGTAATAATAGTACATTTGGTAGACATAATTCTGTACTTGAAATAACAATTTATACTATTAAAAATTAATAATAATATAATTCATTTAAAAATATATATATATATCACATAAATTTACATTAGTTTTTTTAGAGAAATTGTTAATATTACTGAATCTTTGCTTATAATGAAAAATAAATGATAATTATGACTAGGTTATATATAAGAACAAAAAGTGGACACTAGTAAATACATTATTATTTATTTATTTATTTTAAATAAACAGAAGTTCTTAAACTGAGTCTCGCGCAGTCTGTGTAGAACATCAGTTGAGTGGCTACGCTTTTGTATATACTTATAGATACCCTAACTTCATCCTCTACAAGGGGAGTTCACACAAGTGGCCACTTTTCATTCACCCAACTATAAGTAAGAGTATTAATATATAAAAAATTATGATCAGTTGGAAGATGTATCATAATTTACATAACAGCCTACTTCTTGGTGAGGACCTAACTAACTGCTGATAATAATTGAAGAAAAACAAAATCTCGTTGTAAACATTTATAAAATTAATTGAAATGATAAAAATAATACCTTAAAATAAGTTATAGAAATGTATTTTAAAACAATACCTTCAAAATCTGGAATGAGCACATTAGAGTTTCATCAACAGACATCATTGCTCCAGCATTGTCGAACTCCCCACAGTAATTTGGTGCTGAAAATAGAGTGACCAGCTGTCGCTTAGCAAAGAACTCATAACCATCTTCTACAACCTATATAATATTTTTGATTAGTGATAATAATGATATTTTAAACTTTATTATTTACAAACCTGGTGAGCTCTGCATATAAGATCGAAATCGTGTTTATGCAAAAATTTAGTCACAACCTCAGCACCGAATGTAAATGATACACCTCTATCGTTTTCTCCCCAACCCATTGTATCCTAAAAAATATTACATTCAAAATAAAGCCGGCCAAAATAATATTACAAGTGAACAATTATTACTTTATCTGGATCAGACCACAGCAAATCACATAATAGTCCTTGGTCAGGTACATCTGTAGGCCTCATAATTCGCCTAATTTGTTCCATTGATTGCAAGTCAGGACTAAGACCACCATGACAGCAGAAGATTTTTTCATCAACTATTGCTGCCACAGGCAAACAATTAAAACAGTCAGTAAATATTTTCCAAAGCTTTATATTATATCGTCGTTTGCCTGGAAAAATTTTAATCAACTATCAAGTAGGTACATGTTATTTATTTTAAACATAAATAATTTAACAGTTGTACTTACATTCATCATAAAACCCATATATTCTGTTTATACTAGCGCATTCGTGATTACCACGTAAAAGGAAGAAATTTTCAGGATATTTAATTTTGTATGCCAACAATAAACATATAGTTTCCAGAGACTGTTTTCCACGGTCCACATAATCACCCAAAAATAAGTAGTTAGACTCTGGTGGAAAACTGCCATACTCAAATAAACGTAGTAAATCATAATATTGACCATGAATATCCCCTTAAAAAAATATATACAGTAAATATTTTAATTAAATTAAAGCTTAGCACAAAATTAAACTTAATAAAAATAAATGATCTGTCATTAAAGAGCTAAAAGATAATTAAAATTTGCACATTTACCGTCATCGATAGACAATCAATTTTCTTTTATCAATTTAAAAAATAAAGTTGTAATTATTATAAAAAGTTTGTCATTAAACCTATTTTATCTTTATCAATTAAATCAGATTTTTTTTATAACATTATTGTATACCCACATAATTGATAATACTTACCAAATATATATATTCAATTTTTATTATTTTTGTTTTAACTTTCCTTCTTTCCCTAAGTAATTATAGCAATATAACAAAGAATACGTTTGTTATATTGTTACAGTAGGTATCTACTATTTAAAACTTGATATAAAGATAATATATCAGCTTTATTTATTGAATTCATTTACTATCTTGTTTTTAGAAAATAACTTATTCACATGAATTTGTTCCTTTCACATGGATAAAAGATAAATACTAAATGGTACTTATTTCAATCAATACAATAAAATAGTAGGTAATATGAGATTATTGCAAACCAACTTTCATTTCAATTACAACAATTTTATAGGTTAATTGTAAAATGCCAAGTTATAATTATTACCCATTATAATACGATAGTATATAGATATAACAAAAATAAGGCAAATATTAAATAAAGATTTTGACAATTTTAATATAAAATTTAAAATGCCTAAAATAATTATTTATCAATTTTTAATATAAATTTAAACAAAAATTGGAAATTTGATTTAAACTAATTAACATTTCTAATCCGGCATTCACAAAGTACAAATCAGTTGAATTTATGAAATCTAAAAATTTTCTATCATACGCTTTACCACCATATAGATTATTTTCAAAATTATTAGACTGTGGTTGAGTGGTTGAAATGCATATTTCGACGCACAAGGTTCCCGGTTCGACTCCCAGGTAGCCAGCGAGATTTTTCTCGCTAGTGGCATCTGGTCTCTGGTACAAGTAGATTACCAAATACGTCCAATAATTTGGTAGCTATGCTTGCTGTAGCTAAACCATCTTTGACTCCCTAATATGTGAAGATTTTATTTAATATTAAGCATGTTAGATCTTGAAAACTAAAAGGATTTCAAATTGTTAATTATTATTACTTTAATCATTGAGAAATTATTAAAAATTCAGTGTAAAGACATATTTATATAATTTAATTCCGATATATTCAACATTTACATTTATGTAGGTAAATAGTATTGTTTCGGCTTTGAATAATTATATAATTTATTATATTTCTATTAAAACGTACCTTAAAAAGCATTAAACATGAAATAATTCTTTCAGTTGAATTTGAATTAAATTTTTTGGAACTTACTAAAATACACATTTTAAGAAATTTTCAAATTATTAGCCCTATTGGCACACATGTTCGCAATATAACTTTATTTTTTTAAATAGCAGTCACTATAACTAGACACTAAATACCAGATTCAGAAAGGTAATATTTTATTAAGTAATTTTGATGTACAAATTATCTTAAATCCAAATTAATAGTTACAGCTATTTCAAATTTTTAAAAACATTTATTAATATAAATCTTCAAGCATTGAATTATTTTTACATCTATGTTTTAATTTTTAATGATTTCTTAATATTAAAACAATATTGAAAAGAGTGGCAGAAATTCTCAATGGGAGGACGAATATTTTTTTTTTTTTTTAAGTGAGCCACTGGTAGCCTTACTTCTGACCTCAAACCCTACAATTTAAACAAATATAGCCCAAAATTGGACAAATCCATTTTTAAATATTTATATCAGGTAAAATGGTAATAAAATAAGTAGGTAATTGGTAAGAATTCAAGTCTATAACATAAAAAGAAATATCCTAACATAAATCCTAAAATAAACCAACTTTATGCAATAAATTCTTTTAAAATGGCAAATTTTTAAAAAAATGTTGTATTATTTAAGCACATACAACATTACATATATTTATCGAAAATTTTAACTCTTGGACAATTATTTTCAAACTTACAGAGAAGTAATCATGATTGTGTATTTATGTAGTTTTTTCTGACTCATTAAAAATCTATTGAGAAAATTTACTTTTTAAATTACTTTTTTAAAATATCAACTATACGCAATTTTCTACCGGAAAATGTGTAATGTAATAATAGTCAAAGCACTTCTTCTAGTAAATATTTTTATTAAACATGAAAAAACACATCACGGTAAAACCAATACATTCCTCACTCTGCTCAGAATCTAATAAATCAGTTTACCACTGATAATATAAAATGAAACAAGTAAAAATGATTAAACACTTTATTTACAATTTAAAATATTATATAATTTTTTTTTAATAATTCTGAATGTTTAACAGTCTCTTACTATTACTGAAATTAAAAAGAAAGTTGGCATTTTATGTATAATTGCTTCAAATTTATGTCATGGTTATTATCAAAAAAAAATATACCAAATTGATTACAAATATTTTTTTTACAATAACTATACATAATATAATTAGGTACAAAATTGTAAAAAGACTGTTAAGGGGAGATCTATCCCCCATATCCCGTCCTGTGTGTACGCCACTGATTGAAAGATTTGTAAAATGCATTTAATACCTAAGCACAGGTAGATAGGTACTTGGATCTTTGGTTTAGTGGAAAATATGAGGATATGTTTTTGGTAGAAAACAGTTATGCCCAAATGAAAATAGGAAAAGAAAGGAAAATAATTTATAATGAAATAAAACCACGATAAAGTCATTCAAAATTTGCCGATATCTTATAAGTGCACAACGCAGCATTTTATTCAGGCCAATTTTCCATACGTTATAATTTAGTGTATACTACCGAAACCATTCTTTTTCCGATAAAATGATGTATTTTCATCAAAAGTTTTTGGATCGTTTGTTCAATGTCATCAGCCGCCAATTTCGCAACATAGTGGAGGAAATATCAGGTCACAACTCATGAGCTTCAGTGGCCGTCAGTCACAATGTGCAAACTGGTATATTCTCGTTTAAGATAAAGTATAGGTATTAGAAACATTTCCAAACTTAAAGTTAATTTTATATAGTTAAAATCTATGGAAACATGTAGGTATAGTGATTATGTAGTAATGTTAAAAAAAAATATTAGTAAGGATGTGTAGTTCATGAGTATTAAAATGAACTGAATGAGTCGAATCAGTGATTCCATATTCGTGAACTTAGTGACTCAGTTTAATTGAGCAAATTTACAATTCACAAACAAACAGAATCTGAGTCAATATCAGTCAACAAATATAGGACCTGGTGTATAATAATAATATATTGGTATGGACACGGACAAGTCTTGGATACCTAGTACCATTGATTATATATATATAATATTAAGTATAGATTGCTTACTGACCAGTATTTTGGTGGTGTGCAAAATTTACCTGTTGTAACATTAAGAGTACTTTATGTTTTTAGTTAGATCAGGTAGATAACATTGAGAGTGTTATTAATTGAGTCACATTTGACAGGCATAATGTGTATACCAGTAGTAATATAACTACTTTAATTATCATTAGGTATATTATACTATTTATTGTGGGTCAAATGTGACTTCTGAAAACAAGCACTTACAGTATTACTGGATCTAACTAAAAACATAAAGCACTTTTACAATGAAAACATATTTGATGCCACCAAAATATTGGCGGGTGAGGAATCTATAATATATTATGAAATATTATTATATCAATGTGACTACCTACTACATAATATATTATTAACTTGTAACTGAATTGATTATAACTAAACATGATTAAAACAAAGAAATTGAGCTAGAAGTCAACTAACTAATTAAAGTATTTAAACTGAACAGTTAAATAATTTGACTCGGGTAAATGAATTGAAATTCCCATCTCCACTAATTAGTGTTAGTAAATTAAATAAAAAAATAAATCTTATTTATTGCATATTTAATAAAAATAATTTAGTTAATTTAACATTCATCTACCTACATAATACTGAGATAATGAATAGGTAGCTATTTTATTTGTTAGTTATACCTAGTTATATTGGCATTTTACAAATATTTATTTAAAATTAAATAATGCTTGTAAAATGTGACATGTTTACATAACCTTAAAATAATAAATAACTTACTAAATGTCTACATTAATCATAAATCAAATTAATTAGGTATAGGTACTATATTATAAACTTTTAAATTATGTATTTTTTTACCTACATTTAAAATTATTTTGGTAATTAGATACCTAAGAATTTATTATAATGTGGGCAATATGAATATTTTAATATGCTTAATATGTTTTAATACAAACTAGTTAAGATGATATTATTTAAAAGCATAGGTACTATATTTCTTCAAAGGGTATGAGAAATATTATTTAACCAAGGTAATGAGAAATGAGCAGGTGTAGCTGAGTAAGTAACTACATAAATAAATTATAATTAGGTAGGTATATTATACACACAGTATACATACAGTCAGTTAATGTCATAAACCCAAAAAAATAAATAGGTATAAAAGTATCAGTTAATAAAAGATATTGAATATTTTCAAATCTCTCCAAGGTTATAAAAAATAATTGAACATGTCTACCTACCTTATATAGTATATACAACATAAAAATCTTCGAATAATATAATACAGTTACCCAAACACCCTTACCGATACGAATATACATACTTATTATCTAAAAATATACTTACCACATATTTTTAACGGAGCCTCAAGTTCCAAGAGTATGGGTTGTGATAAAAATATTTCTCTAGATTTTAGGCATAGTCCTCGGATCTCACCTTCGGATAACTGCACATTCTTGCCAGGTCTGGCACCGCGCACTATCGAAACAACAACACGAATAAATCTCTCAATCGGTCACCCGCAATTTGGATCCGTCGGAGACGGCGACGACGACGAAAGGCAACAAAACCGCCGTCATCGTCGCCGCCCGATCACGTTCCGTCCGTCACCGCCGCTTACCTTCCAGCAATCTAGATATAATGTTGTCGATGTTCAATTTATCACTGTCAGCCATATTTCCAGCGGGTGGTGTTTGGTGGCGTGTGCTAGTTGTTGATGCAGCACGCGAAACAATCACTAAATATTAATATTATTAAAAATATGCCAGAGCCGTTGTCCGGTGTCGATTCCGTCGCGATTTTCTTACGGCGTACGGGAATGCGCTTTGTTCGACCGGTAAACTACGCGGACACGGTTGTAAGCATTTGATGGGGGTCGACAATCGTGTGCGTCACGGTAAAGCTTTCAAAAGCCGATAAGTCGGATCGGGAGGAAACAAAATGTTTGTTTACGTTATCGCGACGACAAAAAGGGAACGCCGTCGGCCTGCCGTATAGCGAAATGGCGTAGTTCGGACGTTACGTCATCAACAAATTTTTTTCTTTTTTACGTTGTGTCGTTCGTTCTTCCATGATAAAGTCAGTACGCCGTCGATGTTTTAGTATCAAGTACGGTTAAATTTAAATCAACCGTTCTTTAACGTATATTTTTATCCCCCATTTTTCGGGGATATTTAATATTTATTAAGAGGACGCTCACACCTGATTTTTAAGGAGTTTTGGATAGGCAATTTTTTAGGCTTATTTTCGTAGGACAGTACTCTTTTTATTGCATTGTCCTAGTGTCCTTCACAATATTGTTAAGTACATGAAATTGTACTCCTTTTTTTTAAAATATCACCGGTTAATACATATATTTGGTCATTTAGCATGATTTAATTATTTATATTTTATGGTTCGACCTAATGCCTATTATAGTATAATAAGATAATATTTTGCTACTTTGGTATGAATTACGATATAATAATAGTATAGTACATTATTATTATGTACCTATACCCACTGTATTACTCTGTACTATTCGTATATTCACCTTTAAAAATTAATTTATTTTCAGTGTATTCAATGTTTCAAAATATTTTCATAATAAAGACACCAATAGTGTATTCGACCTGTATCTATAGGAGGAAGGGTGCGAAACAGATGTTTTTATATGTACCTTCCTATATAATACACATTATATTATCTTTTTAATGCACAATCAAAATTTTTTTACAGTTAATTGCCTATTTTACGAGTGATGGGTGAGGGGGCCCATCTCCAATCGACAACCTTAAATACGCACTTGAAAGATACACCCCTAATAAGTGGATCTTGTAATTAAATTATTTCAAATATTCAGTTTTTTCTAGGGAAAACAAATATAAACAATAGAGTAACTAGGTAAAAAAAAAAATTGCGTTGATGGAAATGGCCTATGAGCTATGAGAAATCTTGTAAAATAATTTACACATTGACCAATCCATTAAAGGGAGACGAGTTTTTTTTTTTTTGTAATAAAGGAGGATACATTTTAAAACGTACTTTTTTTTGGATTATTATATCTGGTCACCATAGCTATACCTAATGGATGTGCAGCATCGTCACACCGACAATTTTTCAATGAAAAACTTGCATTAAAATTTTTCATTTTTATTTACTTACAAACATGTTAAAAATACGAAATAAAAAACAAATTCTAGTTAATAACATTATCTAGCGACTGCGATGTAGTCGATTTTTGATATATGCATTTTAATACGTTTTATGAGCTATTAAAATATCGATTTTTGTGTTTTTATAGTAGTTCATAAAACGTGTAAAAATTAATATATCACAAATCGGCTACATCAATCACTAGATAATTTGGTTCTTTATAATTTATTTTTTATTTCATCTTAATACAATATTCTCAAGTTGATAAAAATAAAAAAATGTGTAAACATGGTTTTTAATAAGTATTGTGATTTCACAACAATTAAAAACGGTATTGACTATTGACACAAGACTACTTTTAAATTACTTAAAAAATATATTTAAATATTTTTGAATTGTAGAATTGTCTTAAATTGCCTATACAAACCCCCTTAAAAATCGGGTGTGTAGCGTCACTTAATATTACCTTCATTACTCTATAGATATTTAAAAAAAAATAGTAAATACGATTTTATTCAAACGGTATTTTAAAAGTAATATTAACAAATAATATAATATACGAATTATATGTTAGTGTTTTATTGTTTTCTAAATTTATGGTAGTTTTAGTCGGTCATTTTTTAAGGAGTATTATATAGGTAATTTATTGTACATGATAGAATACAGCATTAAATTTATAATATATATATATATATAATATAATATATACAGTAGTCACTCGATAATTCGAAATTCAGAGGACCGAGTTAAAAATTCGATTTATAGAGATTTTCGATTTACCGAGTGTTCGAATAATCGAGGGAAAAAAGATTAATTCGAATTAGAGAGAGGTGAAAAATATTACGTATATTTTGACATTTACTTATTATAAATACAGTATAATTATATTTTAAAATTATTAATTGATATTTATTTATTTATTATACATACATACATATTATTATATTTTACATATTATTAAAGAAATCTGTTATTTTATATGTAACTACGATAATATTTAACCATCGTCGTACACTTACATATAATCGCGTTTAAAGAAATTCGAATTATAGAGGTTTGTGGAAAAAAATTCGAATTGTGTGCCTCGCCGACAGACATTTCGAATTATCGAGGGGACCGGAATACATATATTTTTTTTTCTAATTATAGATGTTTTCTCAGGGGACTTAGCGTTTAGTTCGATCTATGGAGTTTTTCGAATTATCGAGTGACTACTGTATTATTATATATTTATAATAGTAAAACATTCTAAATTACAATTAAACAAAAATAAGGACAAATACAAAAATTAAATTAAATATTTAAACAAACCATCATCAAATGAGTTCTCATTGAAAAGTGACATAATACGTCTCAGATGCTTATTTTGTAAATAGTTTATGTTGAATCTAGAACCTAGGAATATAAGTAGTGGTTGAATTGAAAAAAAAAACAATAAAAATATTTATACTTGAGATATGATAATCATAAAGTATAGGAGTATGAGATCTAGTGAACATCATGACTCGACATTTAGAAGCATTGATTTTAAGACTTATCGAATTACACCAGTCAGATAAACAATCAAAACTATTTTGAAGACTCCACAATCATCAGTTGTTTTTTTCCATAAAGAGCTTCACGTTGTCTACGAAAATAATAGTAATTTACCAAAAGACAAAGCAATATATGCACTATTGACAAATAATCAAAACAAAATAGTGATAAATACACACCTTACGGTACACCAGACGTTTACGAAAAAGTTTTTGATTTGATGCCAAAAATGTTTACTCATTGTTGCTTATTGGTTAAGTAAGAACCAAACTGAGGTTCACCAAAACCGAACACTTCTAATACTTTTAGTAAGACTTTATGGTTAACAGAGTTGAATGCTTTGGCTAAATCGGTGTAAACATTAACTTGGGACTGATTTTAAAGGATTCAAAAAAACAAATAAACACAAAATTGGTAAAGTTCAAGTTGCAGATAGCTGTTGATCTACCCTGTCGAAATCAGTGTTGTTTTTCAATAAGAATATTATTCACTGATGTTTTAAAACAATTTAAAATCAAAAATAGTTTGGTTAAGTGAGATTGAACGGAGATAGGTCTGTAATTAGTAACATTGGATTGATTTCCTGCTTTAGGGATGGACGTGACAGAACATAGTTTTAAAATTTAAGGGAAAATACCTTCATCTAAAGAACGCCCGAAAAATGGAAAAAGTAGATAAGCTATAATAGAGCGCAACTGATAAAGGAATTCACTGGACAGACCATCAAGGTCAATAGTTTTAACACCATGCAAAGTAAAAAGATCATGAAAAACATCATCATATGTCAAATAGGTATAGTGTATACATTATTAGGAAAGTCTAAAAATGGAATACCTAAATTACTCACATCATCGTTAATGACTTCACATGGGTCCCTAAACAGATTTAAGCATGAAGTAAGCATGTCATCTGCATACTGCAGTTCATTAGAAGAGAAAGCGCCATTAAGCGTTAATGTTTTCGGAGTATTGAAATTAGAATGTTGATTCTTTATAATTTTCTAAAAATTGGTAAGATTTATATTAATTGACAATTCAGTTCGATCAACATATCCACGATAACAGCTTTTGAACTCGTGCTCATAACGGGCCCTAAAAAGTGAAAAAAAAAATCCATAATCATAAAAATGGATTTAAATTTTGCATGTGCTTTTTTAAAAAATATACCTATAATTTCTTTTAATTCAAATGGTGCAACCAAAGTGTTAAAAAGTTTAATGAATAATATGCAAGAATGGGGAATTTCAATAATCTTACCTGAATGCTGTTAAGTCATAATTTAATATAAAACGATTAAGTCGACTACTGATTATAAAAAGTTGATTAAAAACAGTTATAAATAGAATAGAAAGACAATTTTCTTGCCCATTTAACACGAATTCAAACAATCAAGTCCCACAGGTGAGGAACAATCCGACAACAACCAAGAATATTATACACTCTGGAAGAAACGTACCTGCCGGTTATGATAAAATTGCCTCAATTATTTCTATCCCGAAGACGGGAAAATACCACAAACTCCCAGCAAGCTTCCGTCCGATTGCACTCCTATCATCACTATCCAAGCTATACGAACGCATTATTCTGGACAAACTACAAACTCATATCGCTCCAAAAATCCGAATCGAGCAATACGCCTTCCGTCAGGGCCACTCTACGACTTTGAAATTGACCAACCTTATTGATGAGATAAGCCTTAACCTAAACCAGAAAATCCAAACCGCTGCGGTTTTTCCGGATGTGGAAAAGACGTTTGATTCGGTTTGGCATGATGGTCTTTTATACAAATTACAAAAACTTGAAGTCCCCATTGAACTAATCAAAATAATTGAATCATTCCTCTCGAATATAAAATACTAGGTCAAAGTTGAAAACCAGCTCTCAACCATGAGAACAGCTAAGGCAGGAGTACCCCAGGAGTCGTGTCTTTCACCAACGCTTTTTGACATCTACACAAACGACATGACTGTCCTTGAAAAATCAAAAGTATCTATACTTGCGGACGATAACATGTTCTACTCGAAAAATTTAAAACGCAAATATGGCAACAACTCAACTACAGAGCCAAATCGATCAAGCTTCCACCTGGTTCAGAACATGGAAATTAAAAATAAACCCATCCAAGACAAAAGCAGTACTGTTTGGTCACACTCGATCTGACCGAGTTAGGCAAGTCATAGTCTACACTCTGCAATACTCCCATCAAATGGTCTCATCAGGTTAAATACCTAGGAGTCACAATAGGTCGAAAATTAAACTTTAATGTGCATATCAAGGAGACAATAAAGAAAGCGACGAAAATCCGTGAAATGCTATACTCTGTACTCAATATGAGAAGCCCAATCCCTATAAACTCACGTATTAGACTACTTAAAATGTATATAATACACATTCTGTCTTATGCCGGTGCAGCTTGGGCACCTTTTATCGGTGAATCCCATTGGCGAGGTCTAGAATCAGTTCAGACTATAGGGTTATAAACAATCTCAGGTATGCCGTCTATGTGAGAAACGACGTCTTACTTAAACAATTTCGAGTCAAACCAATAAAAACGTGTGTCCGAGATCACGCAAAGGCAATGTTCCACCAAAACTCCATGTCAAATTTCAAACACATTCGTGAGCTTGGCCACGCCGAATCTCCGAACGAAACGACTGCACCGATACGAAAACCGTACGATTGGGCAACCGAACCAATAATACACCTAACTAACCTAAGGTATCTTTATCCTATGAGTACACCTAACTTAATCCGACTAAAAAAAAAAAAAAAATAATGTACACATAGACAACTATTTCAGAAAAACAATTCAATTTCATTCAATCAAATAGCTAGTATAGGCCTCAGGCCTAGACAGTTTATAGGCTACAAAGCCGTCCATCTTGCAAAGCAAGAAAGTATGATAAAATTTTAACGCAAATTACTTTTAAGCATTAATTGAATTATATTTCCGTTACTATAAATAAATGTAACGCAGTTACCACTGCTTTAATCAAAAAATTAATTGCATTACAGTAACTTGTAGCTTGAGTTAAGTTAGGTACTACCATTGACTATATATAATCAATGGTACTACTCAACACTGGCCGTATAACCACATAATCTACTACTTCTCCTTTGCTTTTTCTCCCAGCTATTTGGGGTCGGTCGTACTATTCCTACACTTAACTTTACCTACCGTATCTTCTTCATATACCCCAACCTTTCTCATATAACTCGCCATCACATTCCCACCACCTCTTTTTCGGTCTTCCTCATCTCCTCTTTCCATCAACATACGTTTCCTTTACTAATCTTACTGCCTCAGTCTCTTCCCTCCTTAATATATGTCCGAGTCATCTTAATCTATTTTCCATTATTTTGTCAACTATTGAAGCTACTCCTATCTACCTCTTATATATATACTATATTTTGTGCTCACTTGTCACTCGTCACTCATCAATCTTAACATTCTCATCTCTGCTACACTCATTTTCTGTTCTATCTTCCTATCTATTACCCAAAGTTCTCTTACATATATCATTGCAGATCTCACCGATGTCTTTTAAATTTTTCTTTTAACCTAATAGAGATTCTTTTATTACACAAAACACCTGACGCTTCTTTCTACTTCATCCATATACACATAATCCTGTGTTTCATTTCATCTTAAAAGCCCTCATCTTTTTGTACTGACATATTCTATCATTTCATATCCTATTGAAATTCAATTTTTTCTAAATCGATTTCTATAATAACTATTTGAATACTTTTTCAATGTAATTGTTTTATTAAATTGATAGATTTTCAAACAATTGAATAAGTCGAGTTATCCATCGGTTGTGTTTATCTCTAGGCATAACCTTCCATTTTTGTAACTGAAATACTTAGTTATTAATTAATTATTACCATTTTTAATTTGAAGTTTATGAATAAATATGATTAAAAAAAGTAATAATAATTCAATCATTTTAAATTCTACACAATACATGTTTTAGTTATAATTTTTTTTATGTAGGTATATGTATTACCTATAGAAAAATAAATGCATTAAAACTAACTAGAGGTTGTGTTGTTTATTATTGTGGTATTGTTTACTTTTGGAAAGATTATTTCATATTATTGCGTGATGTGCAGGTTCGGATTGATTTGGTGAGTTACAGAGTTCAACTCGGTGGGCCATGCAATATTTAGGCCAATTAAGTAATGTGTAACCAAAATTTTATGAGAAAAAATTATATTTTGGAAAGTTCTTTTTAGTCGGTATTCTATAATATATTAACATTTTTTTAAAGGATCGAAAACTCTTTTTGAGTCGGTAGAAATCTTTTATATATCGATAGAAATATCATTATATTAGAAATATTATTTATACAGAAAACTGAATATTGGATACATTATTATCATAATACATCAATTAATTAATAACTAGGTATAGTATACCTATAATAATTAATTGAACAGAATTCCCTGTTTTAGAAAAAACCATTTTAAAACTTACTATATATTTATTTTATATCATAAAATTATACCTAGATGTAGTAGGTTAACTCCTTATTTGACAAAATCTAAAGTAAAATGAATAAAAAATAAATAAATAATTGGACAAATTAATAATTAATAGTTTTATTTATAAGTCAATGTTAAATGCAGGGATAATTTGTTTTTATATATCTTCTCCGAACTCCATATCAAATTGTTCTTTAGATATCTGAAATAAAATAAAAACATTTTTTACTAACACAAATTATCATATTTATTTATTTATTTGAAATTTGTAAATAAATATGTATATAATTTTAAATACACATTTAAAGTGTAGTAAGTGAGACAGTGTACGTATAAATGATTTACAAGATAAAAACAAATATCAAATAAGGTAGGTATCTGACAAAAAGTAATAATATATTTTTATTTGTATACAATTTTAAACTATTTATGAAATTGTTTTGTTTAAAAATTATTTGAACAATAAACAGTATTGTTTTAATATAAAAAATATATTATCGAATAACGGTTATCATAATCCTTAATATGAATAATAAAAATAATCCAGTAAATACAATAGATACAATTCTTTATAAATTAATTAAATTTATATATGTGATATATTATGTCTATTTATTTATGAGTAGGTATCTATTAGTTTATGACCTTTTGAACAATGATTTACAAAATAATTTCAACATTTAAAGTTTTTTTGTAAACTTGCCAATTGGCATTCATTTTTATATTTCCAACATATAAATAGATCATTTTGTATTAAAAATGTATATAAAATGATTACAGGTTTTCAAATATTATGTATACCTAATATATAATGTATATAATTAATATTTTTTTACTGAATAATTATTATATTTCATATTACTCATTAGTTGTTTAAATTAATAAATTTGATGTAATATGGCTTATTTAGTCTATTATTAAGGGGTTGTTGTATGGGCAATTTCTAAATAATTAAAAAATATCATGTGTGTAATATGTGTGTACTGTAAATTAATTTTAGTATGTGTACACCATGTGACCCAAATGGCACAACCCATATAAAAATAATGAAATAATTGCACACATTGATAATGTATGTGCAGGCACATACGTGTAAATAACCGTCTTTTCACTCAAAATATGGCCAATATTTCAATTAGGTATTATATCCAATATTTTAAAATTGGGTCAACAAATATTTAGTTATTTTCAATTAAAGGGAATTTTAAGCGGCGATTGTCTGTCTCTCTTTATTACATATGTAACATAGCAATTTAGACCATTTATATTTTTTATGTACTGATGGATCTAGTGATGAGGCAAGGATTATAAAAATTGATCTGAATTTGATGTAACGTCTTCTTTAGATCAACTTTCCCACATTTTTGATTTTTTCTCAAAGTCCACCAGAAATTAAGTTAATATATTCGGGCATTTAAAAATTGATATTTCAAGTTTTTGTGAAAACCAAGGAAAAAAATTTAAAAAGTGGAAAGTCGTTCTAAAGTAGATTTTACGATGAATTTAGATCAGTTCTCAGAATACTTATTGCATAACTAGGACAATCGATATATTGGAAATGGGATTTAGTATCTTTTAACTATGGTAGCCGTATTTATTGATATGTGCCTGTACATGCGAGTGAACACACCACCATTAATCATTATTATGCTGAACGTATTTATATACACTAAAGACCAAATACTACTCACACAAATACACTGCATAACATGAATAATTTAAATAATTGCCTAACATAACCCCTTAATAAATGACTGCTTCCAATCCCCTTCATAAATAAATAGAATAAAATATTTAAAAAATAAAAGTTGATTTAAAGTAGACATGTTAAAAAATTAAAATAAGTTTTTAATATAGTTATCAAACAACTCAATCATTGTTATGATATAAATAATAAAAACACAATGATTGGTTTTGAAGTGTTACCATTGTCATACCGCATATACAACAGATATCATTGTAATTGTAAGAAATAAAAATTATGTCAAGTACAACAGAATAATAATTATACGTTGATTTATATAATTTGAATCAGTAAAATTTGTATATTATGAATTACTACAAGAAAAGTTCCGATAACCTATACTAATTAGATTATAAACTATTTATAATACCCAAATTGAGTATAATATTCAATTAGTTGTATTTAAAATATAGTTTTTGATTAATTTACAGAAAAGTTAAAATATAAAAATCTTTATACATCTCTATCTACCTATATATTACATTTTTAAGAAAAAAAGTACATGATTTTTATTAACTAATTGAAATACTATAAAGTAGGTACCTTTTTATTTTTTAATTTTTTCATTAAAGCAATGTCTTTAGCTAAATCATTTAGTTCTGCTTCACTAAAAGCTTGTTCTCGTTTCCTTTTTGCCTTAGCTTTTCCTTCCAATTCCATTTGTTTTCGAAGTTCTTTTTTCTTTTTACGTTTATCTCTTTTTTCAAGTTTTTTTTGTTTAGCATCAGCCCATGCAACTGTTTGTTTTAATCCATGTTTATGTTTAATTTGACCAGGCCATATTCCAGTTTCCATATAATTTTGTAACTTCTTTTGTCGTGATGCTTCCCTTTCATTATTTCTAAATTAAAATACATAAAATATTAGAACATCATTAATACTGTATTATTTGTTGAATTTATTTGTATTTATTGAAATATTTGTTAAACTATATAAAACTTACTGATATTTAATGGAATTAAAATCAATTTCAACGGGAACAAAATCATTAATAATTTTATTTTTTAATTCGGGCATTTTTGGAAGTCTCAAAAGACCAAAACTAATGGCAAGTTTACCAAATTCTAAATCTATAATAAATAAATAAAATATTATAATTTAGTTATGATAAATTATCAGAATTACTTATATTACATATAATTTATATTTATTATTTATGAATGGTCTATAATAATAATTATTATGTTGTACTCTTATGCACTACATTAAACTAAACATAGTAGTAAGCAAAGAGATCTTGTGAAAAGGATCTAGTTAGATATGTGTAATATAAAAGGGGTTTTGATCACAAATTTTCTCTGAACAGAAAATTATTTATAAAGATAAATTACCTTTTACACGTAATAATAAATGACATTCATGTTTGGAATAAGCTTGAATATAAGATACAAATGCTTTATTAGCTTTGTCAAATACAGTTCTATCTTTGAGTTGACGTTTTCTAACTCTCTCTACTATTTGGTCTAAATTTTCAACTTCTAATTGAGGTATTAATTCCAATATCACCTAAAGACATTGATATACACACATATATAAATATATACTTATTATTATTATTATTTATACTTTTTTCGAATAATACTGTATCGAGCAGCGACAAGTTTCTCACATCTACTTGACAATCTGTACTATTTAATATTTTAATAAACTGTTTAGTGCAATTACATATAGAAATATATGCATCACACGGCAATGTAGATTGAGTAGGCACAATACATTATTAGTTATTTGTACAAGTTATCTATCAATACTAGAATGATACTGTGGTAGTGTACGAGATCAAAATACATAATGAAGCCAAGTATCTGCACACAAGTAGGCTACCTGGTACAGTTTTTATTCTGAATAGAGCATAGGTCTAATTATAATAAAATATTTTATAATTTATTTTATTATTACCTTTTGATTTGAGTAAATAAAATGTACATATGCATCTTCATTTGGCATCAATATAACTAATGATGATCCAGTTTTACCTACTCGAGCTGTTCGGCCAGCCCGATGTACAAAACTAGAAGCATTATTAGGAGGATCATATTGAATTACCCAATTAACTTCTGGTATATCGACACCACGAGCCATCACATCTGTACACAGCAATATACCTAAAATAAAGATAAATATAATATGTCTTGTAAGTAAATAATATAATTATTATACAAAAATGAATTTAAAATTATATTGTCTATAAAGTAGGATGACCAATTAAAATTTCAATGAGGTACTTTTTATCCCATTTGTATTTATTGAAATTGTCATTTTTAACAATTCAAAATTTCACTAGGATCCTGAGTATAGTAATATAGTAAACTCAATTATATATTTATTTTTTAATTATGGTTTAATGTTGAAGAATGTACCTACACACTATTTATTTAAAAATTAAAATAATAATCCTAAATAGGATTTGGATGAAAAGTAAACTATTTTATGGATTACCATTGTAGTAAATATGATGAAAATTAAAATATAAGAGTGGAAAAGTATTTTTAAAGTTTAATAAAATAAATGAGGAATTTAACACTAGAAAAAATTAATATTTCAAATAAAATCTTCTTAAAATGTAAAAACTATTATAGAATATTTACTAGGTATTCTGGAATAAATGCATCAGCGGAAAAAGTATTTTTAAATAAATTGATTACTGGTCGTGTTTTTCTGATTATTGTGATAAATTTTAAATATTACAAACGCTTACGCCAAACTAACAATTTGGTTTAGGTGTTTGTGAGCGCTTATAAATGCCAGGTAGAACGCTATATGAGCGCTTAAAGAATCCAAGTAGAACACTTATAAATCTCTTCTTAACCATTATATCCGTTTGATATCTTCCTATGTCCCTCAGCATTTTCCATGTATATCTTCTACTAGGGTGATACTTGAAACAAATATTTGTTATTAGTAATTCAGGTTTTGAACAGAATTCTATAAATCTATCTCCTCTTTCATTTAAACTTCCTAGTCTATACTTTCCTGTTATGTTCTAATGGAATTATTTTTATTACTACATTACAATACCCTACAATATCTATACTGTGTTTCATGAAAGAATGTCAGAGATTGACCATACAGAATCATTCTATATCAAGTTTCCTTCTCTATCTCCATGCTCAGACTAATATGTTGAACGAAGTTGGGTGGATTGTAACGCTTGACATGTTTTGTGCAAATAATATATTGTAAATTATAGTATACGATTTTCATCACTCATGAATTTTTTTATTCCTTCACAGACTTCCTCTATTTCTCTATTACTACAATAATTGTACTAATAATTATTAAAGGTAGATATAAAAACTATAAGATTTTATTTTTAGATTTCATTTACATTATGACTAGAATGATTCTTTCACTGTATAGCACAAATCCCTTCCTTCTCTAGGGTCCTACTTAATATTATGCCTACTTCTACAATTCCAGTGTCACTCTCTGAAGAATCTGTATTTAACAATCTATTTATTCGCGGTTTTATATATTTTGTGTTTGGCCATCTTATTTCTTATAATATAAGAATATCGTTCTTCATTCTTGCTATTTATAACTTTAAATTTTCAAGCTTTTCACATTATAACATCATAGTTCTGACATTTTAAGTAACTATTATACTATAATGTTTAACAATTATTTTCTCTCCGGCTGTTCCCACTCAAGAGGTCTGGAACCTCCAGAATTTTTCTGGAAAAAAGATTATGTTAATTGCTGTTTCTCGGTAAGATTTATGTGGTGGTCTCCCCTTGCCATCCACATGGCAGTGTAGGCTGTTGTTTCTATTATTGTAGTTTACCTGCACCTATATTCAATATTGTAGTAGCTGCTACCACACTACAAGTAATTTTTAGTTGCCATTTACGAGCAGGAATAATCAATGGACAATTCTAAATCCTACCAACAGAACATGATCTAAGATCTCCGTTTAACAATATCTTCAAATAAATTATTTGTGGTAATATTGTAATGAAGAATAATTATTTTATAATTTCAATATAAACTAATATTTACCTTTATCTGCTTTACAAAACAAATCAAATATTTTGTATCGTTTATTATTCATTTTTCCATGTAAACTGAATAAATTTATTCCAGGTATCAAGCTATATAATTTATTACAAATAAGAAAATATTAAAAAAAATCATACAAATAATTGTATATAAATTATTACTACTAAAAGTGTGTTACACGTGCATTTGCTATCTCCATTTTTCTAATGAGTTGCATAAAATAAATTACACTAGTCAGGATTTAAATTGTGGCATTTAGGTTAAATTTAGAGATGAAATACTTATTACAAAATTCGAAAAGGTGAATATTTTGGAGTGTCATTAGCTTTTTTTAAAAATAACAAAGTTACAGTATTCAGTATTTCATTTTTTTATTTTATAAATAATTATTAGCCTGAACTAGTAGTACATAGACATTTTAAGTAGCATAATTTTTCCTATATTGCTTATTAAACCAGTATTACATTAGTTCAACATTGGTCAATCAAAAAATTCTATTTGAATGAGTTGACAAAAAATGATATTACTATTAAATTAGTTCAATATATACATTCAAAATTACTGAGTGTTTAATATTTTACTACATATCATCAAAATAAATACCTATATGCCATTAACTTTTTACCTATGTTCCGTTTTCAGAGAATACGGGAGGTTCTAGATTCAGATTATTCTATCCAGAATTTGTCAATTGACACAAAGAATAAGTACAAATAGATTTTGAACCTGTGTATCTATTGATGAAGTCATACTAGTGTAATACAGGCTTTAGAAAGAGATAGCAAATACAGGTATGACACACTTTTAACATAGTAATTTAAATTGTTAAATACCTTCTTAATATTATTGAAAAGTATTCAACACACGCACATGTTGACAAAAATAGCATATATTTTGAATTTAATCCATTTGTTTTTAAAAACGTCACTAAAAATGCCAACTTTTTATCAGGTTCACATATTGTATAAAAATTTTTTAATGTCAATGGTGTGGATACAGATTCAACTTGTTGACTGTTAACAAATAATAACTATTAATTGATTAATTTAAAATAATGTAGTAAAATTACCATATTAGAGAATACCTTTTTGGATTTAAACAATGTTTTTCCTTAACAATAACCATTATAGGATTTCTAAGTCCAGCCTTGACTAACATTGCTACCTGTTTAGTTTGAGTAGCTGAAAATAATCCAGTTCTTCTTTGAGTAGGTAAATATTGTAAAGCAGTATTTATAGATTTTTCAAAACCTAACTCCAGCAACTTATCAGCTTCATCCAATACCAGCATTTCCTATTAATAGTCAAAATTATTAAATAATTCAAACACACGTTTTACTACATACTAATGATTTCAGCGATTTGTGTAATTGGAAATTGGGCAACTTTCTAGTTAATAAATCTTCCAAACGACCAGGAGTAGCCACTAAAATGTTTGCTCCATTTTTATTAAATGCTTTAACATCAGTTTCTATTGGATTACCACCTAAAGTTAACATTTGTGTTACACCTTCAATATTGTTTAAAAATTCAGATAAGACATGACTAGTCTGAGTGGCTAATTCTCTAGTAGGAGATATAATAAGACCTCCAATTTCATGTTTTTTCAAAGAATCGCTGCGTTTCTAAACATATAATATTAATAAAAGTATATTTCTAAATATTTAAATATAAAAATGTAACTTACTAAAATCAATTCTAGCATTGGCACTAAAAAGGCCAATGTTTTCCCACTACCAGTAACTGCTTCTGCAGCAACATCTTTTTTCTTCTCTAAAAAATTCCTTATAGACTCAACCTAAAGAAAATAAATTTTAATTTATTAACTGTTAAAATAGTTTTCGTTTAGAATTAGTTTTTTAATGATTTATACGATAACCTGAATTGGAGTCATGCATTTAAATTTGAAATGTTCTTTGATTGTTTTCAGCACAGGTCCTGACAAATTTAAAGATTCCCATTCAAGAGATGGTGCAGAAGACATACTTACATGTCTTTTATAAATCAATGATACAATATATTATACAGTAATACAATTTTAAATTAATATTGACAAATGTCAATTATTATTATTATAAATAATAAATGTAGTATGTACTAATGATGTACTATGTATTATATCACGTGTTGTTGAAATTGATCATATTATCACTTTTTCTTATCAGTTTAAACACGATAGTTCGTGATAGTAACTTCCTCCGCCGAGCGCGTGGAAGTAGGATGTCTCGGTTTGGCTTCCGCGAACGTCCCGTCGGCTATCTATCTAGTATCTATATCAGTGGTTACAAAATGTAAATAATGAAAAAAGGAGTTTACGTTACTAAATCCAATATGGATTATTCCAAAACAGGGTAAACTTTAAAAAAATACTTAGAAAATTGTCATAAATCATTTTTTTTGTTCATAATTTGTGGTTATGATGTAGGTATATGTTTAAAATTACAATAATATACGGTAAAATTTTCATGTATAACGTATATCAGATAAACAATGAGAAACAGAATAACAAAATACATTTAAAATTTCTTAAAATTAGAAAAATTCTAAAATTCATTTTCATAATACAGTAGAAATATAAAAAAATTAGTCGTAATCTCAACGATGTATCACATTAATTACAGGTATTTCCGGAATACTCGGAATACTTCACAAAAAACAAAATAACAGTTATAATATTTTATGCAATAAAATAACCTGTGGGACAACTTGTGTGTAGAGTAATATGACTACAACCCATGTACTGAATATCGATTTTAAATGATTATAGGTAAAAAAAAGTTGTGACTTGTGAATAATTCTAATTAATTTAGGTATCAGCCTGGCTGATTCCGTAAACAATCATTAAGACAAATTATATGTGTAATTAAAATAATACACGTATATTTTTGAGTAAAAAATTCCATATTTAATAAGAACTTTGTTGTACCATTTGAAGTTTTATTACATTTTATATGGATAATTAATTCTTTAGACGACTTTTTGTTAATCAAGATTTAAACGTCTCCGGTAAGTAGGTACTTATTGGAAATATTTCATCAATTTTAAGCCATAAGTGCCTACTACATTGTCTATAAATAATAATTTAATTAAAGGTTGTATTACTAGTTTATTGTATTATTAGTTATAGCTTGGTGATATTAAATTAAGTAGATACATTCAAAAATGTTTCTGCAGTGTTGCTAGCGATTTAAAGAAATATCTGTCAAATAATATAAAATCAAGATATGGATGTTAAAAATGATACGACGGGTGTAAGTTATTATTTTGGCCCATATAAAATTTATAGGTACCTAATAATAAACGCTTATTTCATATGACAGGTTGAACTTGCACAGAATGTCACTAGAGTTCTAACAAGAGAAGAACAAATGAGGTATGTAATTTGTTTATTATGTCACTAGTATAGTTTACTAATTCTTTTATGTAATGTATTTATTCAAATTTAGTAAACAATTATATATGTATATATTACCTATTTGTTATTTTTAATATTTATACATAATTTTTACTACTGATGCACTGAATCTAGGACATTCTTCTCCTGTTCGTCACAGGTACAGTAGTACATTCTCCCCCAGTTTTTTTAATATCTAGGACATTTCCCCCCTCCTCCCCCCGAAAAATTTATTTTTAAATATTCAAATAAAAACAACGGTTATTAATAATAACTATAATAAATATAATAACTTATTATATTATATAAAATTAAGGTATATTTATACTTTTAATTACCGGAGGATTTAAGTTTTGAAGTTTATTTTTTCCATTCTAAAAAAAATAAAATTAGTTAATTACAAATGCAAAAATAAATGCAAAACAAATAGGCATTAACAGTTTCAAACTGGTATCCGTGCTCTCTGAATTTCCATATTTTACTATTAGATTATAGGACGTATAGGTACGACAGGCAAAATTGACTGGGTATATAAGTAAAACAGTGTAAAATCATTTTACTTTAAATTGCTATAACTTCTAAACTAAATCCGACTGCCAAATTCTGATTGCACCATCGTCCAAAAATCATATTCTCCGGTAAAGTAGAAATATACCTTAATTTTATATAATATATATCTATTATAATATTTGTTGTTTTTATTTGAATATTTAAATATGGGCGGAGAATGTCCAGATACCGATATACTACTTAATGCAAATTTTTTTTTTTTTTTGGGGGGGGGGGTACATACTTATTGGTTAAGTACTTAAAGTATTTAAGTAGAAAATTTTCTGTAAAAAAATTGCATTATTTTTTAGTGAAATAATATAAATTGTCTATATTGATATAATTTTATAATATATTTAATATTTATTGATTATTAAATTAAACATTTTTAGAGAAGAACATCGAAAGTTACACGAAGCACATAAAGGCCATGAGTCAATGCATGCTGAAATGTTTTTGATTTTAATGGTTACTATGATTGTTGCACAAATAGTCTTAATAGAATGGAAAAGAAGACATTTTAAATCATTTCAAGTACTTACAATTGCTTTATAATTGTATACTATATCTACCTATATTATATTTTTATTTAAGTGAACAATTTTATAGGTTGTAACTTCTTTAGCTTTATGGGTAATACCATTTATAATGTGCATTCGAATGTCATATTGGAGGTTTATTATATTCTGGACATTGTTTTCAATGATCACTGGACTTGTTGTCCGGAAAGCTTTAGAAAAGCCTTTACAAGGAACAACTCCAAGGTTTGTTATTGTTATCTCTTATATGAATCGCTAAGGCGAGCACTTGATATACAAATTGCACCATGTTGTGTATAGTGTGATGGCATAAATGTTATCCAGATTGGTGTACAAATGGTTCTACTTCGTCTACAAACTAACTTACGTGCTTGGGATTATTGGTTACTTCATCATGGTTGCTGCATTCTTTGGTATCAGTGTTGTATTCAATGTTAACCCAGCTGTATGGATGGATTATGGATTGGTAATTATGTACTACGGATTGTATTTTGGAGTCCTGGGGCAAGATGTTGCTGAAATATGTGCATCAGTAATGGCTGCACACTTGGGAGTAAGTTCAGTAATTTAGTTATAAATTAGGAGACTGAACGGCTGACAATTGTCTTGTGTGGTTTTTAAAAGTAGATTTACTAGGTATATTAAATTTGGGAAAGGTTATTGTCGTAATATAAAAAAACATATAATCTTAAAGCTCTTATTATCTTGAAATATGTTTTATATATTTAAAAACAAATGTTTGTAAAACCAATAACTTTTTCATCAACCACTCAAAATCGAAAATTATAACTTAAAAAAATATTTTTTACTGAATAATTATAGAAAATAATAATAATTTATAAATTAATTATTTTATTAATGTTATTAGTATTATACACCTCAAGGAATGCCAACTAGAAGCTTAGATAAAAATATTTGTGCTGTTTGTGGTAACAAACTTCTAGTAAATGCTGGAGAAGAAGGTATAATCGAATCTACTTTCCAATTAACATGTGATCATACGTAAGATTTATTTAAATTTTTTTAATATTATATGTGTATATATTTTACTAATATAATAATAATAATAAAAATGATTTATATATTTATAGGTTTCATGAATTTTGTATTCGGGGTTGGTGTATTGTTGGCAAAAAACAAACATGTCCATATTGCAAAGAAAAAGTTGACCTTAAACGAATGTTCCGTAATCCGTATCCTTTTTTAATGAGAATAAGTTTTAGAAAAATTACATGCTTACGTTATGTAGGTAATTACAGTCTGAATGAATATCCTGAACACCTAGAAAAATGTTCATATAACAATATAAATAATTCTGAATAGCAAAAATTTTTGATTATTAATATTATTTTGCCTAGTGCCAGAGATGGGCAATTTGGTCACATGCATATAGTCTCACACTAATAGTGACTGATCTTATTTTTCTGTATTTTTTTTTTGAAAAAAATTTTGCCAAGAGCCTTGTAAAACCTTGTGCCAGCTCTGGTTCTACCTGTGCAAAATGTAGACTCGACATAGTTCTAATTCAATATTTGTAAATAGTGCATGTACCACATATTATATGTCTTGATTGTTTAGACAATGACACCATCGATTTCAGGCAATATCAATGACAATAGTTTTAACTGATTTTTCTATTGAGTTTTAATAAAATTAAAAATTAATCAAAATAAATAGGATATAATATATACACTTTTTTGGACAGAAGGAGAAAAATAAGTTTTCTGGTATAGAGGTTTTTAACAGGATATTTGTTTTAATACATTTAGATACATTATAGAGGTTATTTTTTGATTTTTTTTAAATCAAATTTTATCATGAATAGTTATTACAAATTAAAAATAATAAATAATCTAGTCATGGTTACCTATTATATAAGTGATACAGTGTGTTTACACTAAGAGATACTACTAAATATTTCAGCTTAATGACTTTGGATTGAAATAGGGTTTTTAGGAGGTGAAAGGGAGTACCGAAATATTCATTTTGAGAAAATGTCAACATTTTAACTCTTTCGGTACTTGCATATGCAATACAACTTATTTTTTTTTAAATGCCAACCTTAATTTTTTCCTACAGATTCAGATAAATTTATTTTTTTTTTAAAGAATTTTCGTATAAAAGTTTTTTTCTTATTAAAAAATTGACAAAATTAGAGTATGTCTAAATTTTAATTTACAAATAATCAGCTTTTAATGAAATTGTAATCATAAAAAAAAAAAAAAAAAATCCTAAATTCCGAGATATCTTCGATATTATTAAATATGGACATAAATAAACACAAATTTTAGTCATTTTTAATATAAATAACTAATAAGTATTATCTAATAAATTGCTCAAAGTTTTCACCTTGATGTTCTAAACATGATTCCATACCATTAAAATGCATTAAAATTTAGATGTACTCTAATTTTGTAATTAGAAAAAAAACTTCTTGTACGAAAATTGTTTAAAAAGAAATAAACTATCTTAATCTGTATGAAAAAATTGGGGTTGCCATTTAAAAAATATTAAGTTGTATTGCACATACACAATGTACTGAGTTTGAAATGTTGAAATTTTCTCAAAACGTGTATTTTAGTATTTCTTTTTACTTCCTGAAAACCCCATTTCAATCCAAGGTCATCAAGCTAAAATATTTAGTGGTACCTATTAGCGTGAACACACTGTATAATATTTATAACTACTAAAACATACTGAAAATTATTATAATTTGGAAAATTAAAATGCTAGTAATTTGAAATGTATACCAAATAATTACTATAGCACTATGTTTATTGATATTGTAATTTTATTACCCATATAAATGCTAATAGTAACTCATATTATAAATACCGAAACATCAATTAGAATTGTTTTATTGAAATAAATGATTTATCATTGCTTTTACCTACTCAACGAGCAAAGTGCGTACACCCCCTATAGACTGGTTATTTTTTTTATTATTACTATTATGCATAATTAATGCTTAAGAAAATCTATTAACTATTAACTAATGATGTTACGAACCCAGATTTTTGAGGTCGAACCGAACCCGAATTGGACTTTTTCAAATTTTAATGTATCCGAACTGATCTGAACTATTCAATTTAAGTATCAAACTCGAACCCTAACTTCAAAAAAATCAAAAATATTAAAAACAATTTTGCACTTAATTGATTTAAAAGTTGGCAACTCAAGGGCTTCTTTTTTTTCCTAGAAAAATTATCGTCAAAATACTGAATACTATTATATAAATTTACCGAGTAACAATGTATTATCAATAAGACGACAAAACAATCTATTTTTGTATTATACCACGAATATTGGTATACGAATTACGATTAATGTATATTTTCTGCGTATCCCGCTTCCAACATCGAAAACTTCAGAATAATCGGTGATCGATTCTAATTTAATATATTTATAAAAATCACTCTATATTTATAGCATACTATGGAATATAGGTATATGATTTGTAAATAATTTTTAATTAGTACATCATATCGTATTATATTGATAAACAATAACGAAAATTTGTTGATAATAAGTACCTACTCATATATATGACGGAAAAAATCCTATTTATCTATCCTAAAAATAGAAAAAAAACTACTTATTTAAACATTTTTTATTTTTTTAGCGATTTTTAACAATTAGGTTCAAATTTTGTTTTCCTTGGTGGGATATTCAAACAACACTATTTTGTGATTAGTTCACGGTTGGGATATTTTCAATTTTGAGTTTGATTTTCAAACAAACCAAACATCCCGGGTTCGGTTCAGTTCGAAAATTGAATAGTTCGTAACATCACTACTATTAACCATAGACAGTCCTCAGTTTGTTTAAAATAGAAAGGAATTTTTAAATAGTGTTATAAATAACTCAAAAACTAATTCCTAAAAAAAATTTTAAAATCAATGAAATTATAAAAATTGATGACTATTTTCTAATTAAATAATTAAATTTAGATGATAAATATATACCTATTATTATTTGCTTTAAAAAGATAAATATTTTAGTTTATTTTTTGAAAATGTCATATATTGCAATACTTGTATTTATCCTTAATAATTTGTTTATTCAGATGGGAAAAACCACATGTTTTGTATGGTCAACTACTGGATTGGTTACGTTGGTTTGTAGCTTGGGGCCCAATTATAATGAGCATAATACAATTTATAAATTATATACTTGGACTTAAATAGTTTAATGTTAATAATTGTTGTATACTGAAATTTTATTATTTATTTAATAAAATATAAAACATTTACAGATTAACCTAATTGTCTTTAAAAATATTTGTTTTGTTTGGGGACTTTATTATATTGTTTTACTTAGTTTGGGAAAATTATTTAGAAGGGCAGTTTGGTGATTGCAGTTTTGATCATATTTTATTATTAGAGATAGGATGTTGATAACCAAAATTCTAAAAAATGTATGTAAATAAAAACAATATTTTAGAGAAATATTTATTCATTTTGAAATATTGTTGTCCACTGGGTTAAATCTCCAATGTGTCAAAACCTAATTTTTCGGAAATGATAGAATTGATCAAGAGTTTGTTCATTCCCAGAAATAAAAAAATACTCTGAGTATATATAAAATGCAAATTGTGAAGTTAAAAAGTGGTTTAACATTATTATATGCATTAATCAAAAATATAATAAAGGTTTAAAAAAAAAAATTGACGTATAGGAGATTTTTATGTTTTAAGTTTTCGTCACAAGTTATATAAATGTGTATTTTCCTAATAGTATATATAGTGGTGACTTGGGGGGAGGGGGGGAATATTTATACTTTTTGCTGCACTTGTACTACCTACATTAATTTATAAACACTACACTCAGTGATGGAACTAAAGTTGATTTTGGGGGGATTCAACCCTGCTACACCTATGTATATATTTTGTAATAGTGCGTGTAGAATTTATTGACTAATGTAGGTAGTGTTAGTTCAGCAAAAAGTTAAAATACCCTTGCACACCATCACTGTATATACTTTATGAGGAAATGTTCTCAATACTCCTATTTTGATCTTTATATTTTAATTTGGGGGCTTAAATCATATTAGGGCTTATTTTTTTTTAAATTCAGGAATATCAAAACCTCATTTAGACATAGGAGATTTTTCCTTGTGAATGATGTGATATTTTGTAATTAGAAAAATATAAAAATGTCTTACTAACTTAATAACTAAAAATAAAAACTGAAACAATATAATTTTTATACCTATTTATAATATTAAATAGAAAAATTAAATGATAAAACATGATTTAATTTAAAAAAAATTATGTATTATTTTGTAAGAAAACTTTAAATTCTTATCAAATAAGTCATCGGTAAATGGATAAAAAGTGAAAAAATTATAATTCAGATAGGTATACACATAGTTCGTGTAACATATTATATCAGCGTGACTGATAGGGTTATGTGTGTTATATTCATGAAGACATATATCTAGTCTTCATGGTTATATTTTAATTAGTACTTAGAAAAAGGGGAAAATGTCCGTTTACCATATGTATATATGTATATATATATATATATATATATATATATATACACATATAGGCAGAGGCTAAAATGTATACTTTTTCGTGCTGCATACTTAAGGTTTTTACCACCCTCCCCTTTCAATGGCCTCATTTTAGTTATTGATTGGATGGGGGTTATATTGTTTTAATCAGCTCATCGGAAAATAAAAATCAAAAGTGTTCATTTATGTTATGAAAACTTATATTCATAAATCATAATAAATAGGTTGTTTTAGTTATGTGTTTAAAATCATTTAGTTATTACATATTTAACACATAAATAATAGGCTATTTATACAATTACAAAAAATGGCGATTGCATTGAGATAGGTACTAAAGTAAATTGAAATATAAGTTTATTATCGAGCGAAGAGAGCGGATTTTTTTTGTCTGATAATAAAAGTAGGTAAATAGGTACCTTTATCATTTATGAAATATAATAATATAGGATAGCCTGCAATAGCTGTTAACGTGTTACTTGACACTTGTTGGTATTTTAGATTTTACATCTTGAAATTTTTTGCTTAAAATATATTTAAATAAAATAATTTAATAAAAAAATGTAAAATTAAAGACAAATACCATAATATAGAGTTACTACACACTTTTTAATTTCGTACTACACCATTCGACACATTTCGTATTACCTACGCAAAAAGCGTGCAATGCACAATATTTTAGTCCCCAAATACCTCTTCTCCTGAATTCATCGATTCTGAAATTTCACCAGCAAATTTCACTCCGCGGCAGCTTCACACCTCCAAAAACAAATTAATCTCATCCAACCCTGGTTTAAACAGTGGAGAATCTCAATAAATCCCTCAAAAACATCAGCCATCTTCTTCTCTAACAAAAGTACCCTAAACACTCCAAAACCCAAAATCCTCAACACCCCGGTTAGCTGGTCCTACTTGATAAGATACCTGGGAGTTATCATCGACAGGAATTTTAATTTCTCAGCCCACACCAAGTCCGTCGTAAATAAAACTAAAGCAGCAGGCCACCTCCTCTTTCCCATGCTAAACAGAAAAAGCCCACTCTCCATCAGAACCAAACTTTACATTTTCAAAGCGTACACGCGCCCTATCCTAACTTACGCCTCCCCCGCATGGGCCTCCAATATTTCAAACACAAACTGGTCCCGGATCGAAGTCGTTTAAAATACTACTCTCCGCAAAATCACCAATCTCCCCATCTACGTTAGTAACCACACGATCAGGAAATCCACCAACATCCCGTCCATTCTCGATGATTACATTAACTCCACCTCCACCAAACTCAAACATTCGATTTCATCGTCCCCCTTTCCACACATCGCGTCTATCTCAACCCGCCCCGGTCTCCTCAACGGCTACAAAAGAAACCGTCCTCTCAACTTCTAAATAAACTATAACCATCCAATCTCACCACCCAACCAGACTCTAGATACATCCAACCCTCTGGTAGAAACATAAGCTTGAGACAGAGTACCCCCCCCCTCTACAAAGCAAGTCAATATTTTAGTTCTTGCATATTATATAGGTGTACATATAGGTAAATATTTAAAAACCTATGAGAATATAATATACATATAATATAATATGTAGAACATTTAACACGAACACAATATTATCATAGTGGTCGGGTGAATGGGGGGTGGGAGGTTGCAGTTATTTTTCAAAAACGGTCAGTTGGGAATGTCAACAACAATTCGTAATATATAGGTACCATCATCATATCACGGGGTGGGGGGGGGGAAATGTGTTCGGTGCCTATATATTATATTATACCTACCCCCTACCTAGTACCTATTACCTAAAACAAATTCGATAAATGTGACGGACGTGTGTTTCCGCGACGATATAATATAGACGCACGCTGTACGCACGTGTTGGTCATTATATATTGTATACAGCGTGTTAACCGTATAAACATAAATCGTAATATTATATATGGTATAAATGGCGTAATGTGCATATCGACAAAATTTATGTGCCCGGTGTTGTATTTACAATATTTAACGCTGGCGAATAAATATAATGGTAATTAATGTTTCTTCGAACCACCACCATATTATATATATATATAGCTATAGGTACTGTTTACCCGATTTCGACACGACACCTTCGGGGAGTGTGATTTTTTTGACAAATTATCCAACGTCAAGGGTGGTCAACACACACCCATATGTCCGTTCGCACCCCCGCCTTCCGGACATATTATATACGCTTACACCCCCGCAGAGTTCTCGATAAAAACAACAACGTTTACTACGCCAATAATTCATATATACGCATTTGTTTTTATATATTATACACACACACAGTACTCCTATACGTATTATATATGTCTCGCATGTGTGCTTGTGCTCGTGTAGGACAGGGGAACGTGGGTGGGGGGCAAAGTGGGGTCTCTACCACTTAAAATTCAATATTTTTCTCCCGAATTTCGTTTACCCAATCTATTATATATATATATAATAATAATAATAAATATGGTATCTACCCAATTGATTTATTATTTTTTTATGAAATTTTAAATCTTTTTTTTCATTTCATTTTAAGTTCAAGAAGATATTTAAAAAAAAGTACAGTACAGTTTACCCCACTTTGACACCATACGTAAAATAAAATATTCATTTACAATAAGACAATATTTTTAAAAATATAAATATAGTAGTGATAGGTACTTATATATAATTTAACTAAAACTTTAACTTTCGTTGATAATGCTTAATAATCATTCTGAAAACGCATCATTTAAATATTTAAAACAATATAGATTCCTTTATACGGGGCAAAGCGGGCGGTATCCAAATAGACGCAGGTATAATCCACTTTGCCACCGATCAATGAACTTACCCTGTGGACTTTTATTTGATTCTATTAAAATACTTGATAATATCTACTACTTAGAACCTATACCTACTCTTTATAAAAAAAACTAAAAATTATTAAAAACGATACACGTTAAACATAATATATTGAAAACAAACAATCAAATTCTGGAAAATGAAAACATTGAGACATATTCTCGGTTTTTTTTTTTATCGATGATTCACAATATATAATCGATATTTTGATCCAAAACTTTTACCACATAATCTCAGATGACCAAGGAATAATAATAATAATATTATCAATTTTATACATTAAATAAATAGATATTACGACGTCCCCACTTTGTCAGCTCATGTTCCCCTATATTATTATATCCGCGGTTGGCCCTTGTCGAAGTTCTCCCGGTGTATACCGCGAATACGAGTACGAGCTGAGGCAGATGAATGTAGTAAATAATAATAATAATAATATATATATATATATATATAAGTGGTTGCACACTACTTGCGTCCCAATATTAACATTAACATGATATTCATTGATAAGCGGTATAGTCTATTTGCATTCCGGAAATTGGGACACATTTCGGTCATGATAAGAGCAAATAATAGGTTCATATACAATGATTAAAAATTCAAATGTGATTAAAAAAAAAAAAAAAAAAATAGAAAAACTAACTTATTGTTATACAATTCTTAATTTTCTACTAAATTGTAATGTTATGTTACCTATATTATATGTATTATATATGCATATTAAATGCGAATCAAATAAATCGTAAAACGAAAACGTAGGTATATACCTACTTATTCATAGTCGGATAGCTGATCATTTCAGATCAGGGAATAGGTAAGGACTCAAGTATAGGTATAGGTCATACATTTTAATTGATTTTTTTTTGGGACGCAAGTAGTGTGCACCGATATAAGTATATACCTATTATATAATTTACCTTTTAAGTATATATATATATATATATATATATACCTATATATAAGTGCTTACCTATATATACCGGCTACCATATAGCATCAAACGCGCGAACGATTGTCGAAAAGTTCGAACTAATAATTTACAACAATGTTTAGGCTTTCGACGGATTTATAGTTTCCTGTAAACAAAACACGTCGACGATTGTGCCGACAGAATTTGATGAGTGAATACTGCAGTTAGTTGGGGGCGGGGAGTCGTCAGAGTAATATGGTACCGACCTGTTGTTCCAATAATAAGTAAAAAAAAAAGAAAAGAAAAATCATCAATACGAACTGCCGAAATACTTCCTTCTAAAACGGTAAATAAGTTTAAAAAAAAGGCCTTTAACTATTTTCTGAATTGCGCCGACTAAATGCCGAATAACAACACTTTTTTTGTGCCGATGACTGCTGCACGACTTCATCATTTCGTTCAATTATTATTTCCTGAGTGAGGTGTCTTTACGACCCCCTTATACACCCTTTCCTTCGGTCCTGACTGCAGTATAGGTATATAATTATATCGCGTACCACCCACGGAGATCAGATAGTATATGGAAATCAACAGATTTAATATTATAATGTTAGGTGTTTCAATTTACAGTTTATGACGATTATAGTTCTACGAATGTATACATATTTTTTATGACTATTTAGTAATATGTTTATCGTATGATATATCGTATAAATTTAGTAGGTAAAAATAGTTTTATTTTTATATAGGCGCATACTATATATGCATCTCACATCTGTATGTGAACTTATTGATGTGAAAATTAAAGTCCAAAACGTCCGATTCGCAATGTATATAGCTATTTAAATTTGATTACATCCGCATTCGGTGCCGTGTATTTTCAACTTTTTCTGGAGGGAGGCTCCAAAAAATATTGAAAACTGAACTGTATATATATATATATTATATATTGTAGTTTTTTTTTCTATATTTGTGGTTGAAAATAACCTAGTTGACAGACAAAACAATCAAAAGCATTTATAGTGGTGATGGGCGGGGCAGGGTCTGTGTACTCTGATTATTTCGGTAAAAACCTAGTGCTTTTTAGAATATTTAATTTGACTTTTGAATTTGACGACATTTTTAGTATTAAATGACCTTAATTGTCATGTTATTATTTAACATGAATAAAAACGATAGTAGCAAAAATTTTTTTTCAATAAGTATTACATATTTTTCTATTTATAAATTTCTCAATTTTCTAACAGCAGTATAAAAAAAAAATCGGACAATATAGAGGGTGGTGATGGCGGTGGTCTTTAATTTTTAAAGATGTTTATTGACAAATGAAAAATATTTTGTGTTTAACAACTTGGCTGCCATGAGATTTAATTTCAGATCTCTGCAGTATACTTGACCACAATGCCACATATTTTTCGACAATATGCCATTACTGCCAGTTGCCACACTATAAAAATGTGTTCATTTAAGTGTTTATATACTTATAAAAAGTCATAATAGGACATAAAGGATGAGTTCTTTTTTAAGTTTCCTGTGAGATTGGACATGTGATTTAGTTTTAGATCTCATATGGCACTGGAGATTAGTTTTTATGCAAAAAATAAAATACCTTTTAAATTTGACTTAATTTGAGATCTCAAAAAATGCATTAAAATATACATTTTTTCAACTTTTTAAATGTTTAAAACTATTGAATGGACATTTGAGAAATAACTATATTAGTAATTAAAATAATTTTATATTTCATCAAATTTACTTTTTAAAATTAATTTTCTTAATTTTTTAATTTTTATAAATATTTTTTTTTTTATTTATAAATAGAAATATTTCAGTAATAATGTTGTAGAAACGTTTTATGATTAACGTTGTATAAACATTTCATATTTTAATTGCATACAATTGAGAAAATGATTTATAATTCATTAAAATATTTAAAGTATAGCATCAATAACATTTTCACAATTGAAATATATCAATTAAGAATCTTACTGAAACAATTATAATTTAGAAGTATTGATTTACTATTTAATCAATTAGGTACAGAAACACTATTTAAATTTTTAATCAAAGCAATTCCATTTATCTCACATTTCTACATAATATACAGAATACTAAGTTAAGATAGTCTAGAAAAATATTTTGAAAATATATTTTAATAATTATTTTGGCTTAAATTTAAATATGCCATTTTAAAGTGTTGGCAATATTTTTAACTTAGATATATATAAATTTCGTTTCATGTAAACTATTGTTATTTAAATGTAACTAAATTATTTTTGATTAACATATTTAATTAAATTAAACGTACTTAAGTGTATAAGAGAATTAACATTAATATATGAACAAATATTTAAATAAATAAATAAATATAAATATATTTTTATATTAATTTTATTTAGGAAGGGCTTTTTTATTTATTTAGTCGACTAAGTGAAATGTAGCCAGGTGGTCACCACTGTAGACACCCACACACACCACACATGCAAATGCTATACATATCTATGTATTAAGACCTACTTTATAATATTGAAAACCTGTTTAAATATGTAATTAATTAAACTAACTTAATTTATGTATACTTACTTAGTTTTATCCAATATTTTCTAGTTGTTACTTAAATGCTTTTATATTTTATGAATTTATTTATTTATTGATAGGAAATTAAAACACAAGATTTAATTTTAACTTCTCAGTCAACTGATGTAACATCGATTTCTTCAGTAGCTTAAAATACTTCTGTTGTACCAGATTTTAATGGTATAAGTATAAAAGACTTCTCTAAATCTAATCAGCTTATATTTTTTTCTTTTTCTGTGGTGCCGCAAACTGATACTTACATATCAGGTAGTCAATTAATGGACCTAAACCATAACTATGGATTTTAGGCTATAATTTATAGAAAATAAATAGTTGTAAATATGCATTGAGCTAGTATTAGTATATATATACTAGCTAGTATATATTAGAAATGTTTTGATTTTCAAAACCTGTCCTATGTGTATTACAGTTTCAAAACCTGCCAATTTAAAAATGTTTCCATTGCCAAAGCTATATTTCTCTTCACACGAAAAGAGTTACCTACGTATAAATAAATATTGACATAAGCGGATATGTACATTTTTATTGCATTAAACATTTTTTTTTTGAAACAACAAAATTGAATATTATTATAATACAGAATATAAAAAAAAAAAAGCCGGTCAGTAGGTTGTGGAAGCACTTCGCTCGTCGGGTGTCAGTATTGGTGGATGCACTTCGCTACTGGGCAGGGTAATTTTGGTGGATGTATTGAATTTGAAAGCAATGATAAATCATTG